>VTPC01000717.1:155380-284794 GCA_011009095.1 Ignelater luminosus | reverse complement strand
ACTAGATCACACCTACAGCAAAAGGTTAAATTACAACACGAAAGCAAAGAGTGAACGTTACAATCGACAATACCAACTTATAGTATTTGTATCGGTGATTTTGAATATGCATGTTCAATTTCTATCAGGTAAGGTTTTTGAGTGACATATCGATGGAATTTTAAAAATCAAAATACCATTTATTTGCGTATTTATAAAAATATGATCAGAATCATAAGCATATAATTTAACAGGTTGCTTTGCTTAATATCTTACAGTACTTTTCCCGAGGAATTTCTTTCTCAGCAGTCCAACAGTATAGTCAGCCACCACATTAGGGCTCAACTTTCTTTGATAACACTTTAATTCCATATTAGCGATGTCTTGATGTGATTGCTTGTTGACGGATTTGTCACTGACTGCTTTCAGGATAATATTCAAATTCTCAATACCCATACGTTGTATCCCATTGTTTGGTAACACTATCTACTATTTCATGCAGCTTTTTCTACTTCATTCAATTCTTTCTAGATTTTCTGATCCGAGCATTTACAACAATGCTCTCTTTAATTTTAGTTTTCCTCTTCCCACTACTTTAGAACCTGCAGTACTTGGTAAGTACAAACAAAGGTACAGTCACTTCTAGATCTATACACTAATATTTCACTTTTATTCTTGACACTAAGTTTTTATGTTTGCAATGTGTATAATAGATACAAGTGGAAATGTATCTCAACAGTGGAGATGAACCGCTTTCAAACTGATTTTTTCTTCAGAGATGAATTCTTTGAAGATTAGGTTTCAATCGTTTAGTCTTGAAATCTCAGTTTGTTTCTTGAATTCAGACTGGCTATGACTATGAGTTATTCAGCTCCCTTGGACCCTTATTTTTTAGTTCGGGAGAAGTGAATTATCCCTCGAGATGTTTCTCATACAAAGAAACACTCTCACAAAACTTTATCTACTTTTAAATGATTGCAAGCCGCAATTATTCTCGTGAGAATCACCATCGCCATGTTGCCACACTTGATTCTGATTTTTGACCAATCACAAAGCTGTACAATTATCACGTGTTTGTTTTGAAACAAAACCACAAATAGTACATCAATCATAACCTAAAACCGTTTTGAACGTGAAGTTTCGTTTTAACCATCAAAGAATTACTTGTAATTTGAAATCAAATTGAGAATCTGTCAAACTGTACACTTTAAATACTAAAAACTATATCTGGAATATATCTCTGGTTTTATACTCAGAAGTTTATAGATTTTTTACGTTCAGTGAAATTTATGATAGTACTCAAAAAAGGAATAGAATTGTAAACATGATGCAATAAAAACGTAATTGCTGAAACTATTAGAACTATTATACAGTGTGTCCAGTTTAAAATGACCTACATGGGGATATTGGAAACGGTAATAGATACAAGGTTAGTTAAATGGGGAAAAAGTTTCATATTTATATGCTAATGAATAATCCATGGTTACATTAACAAATATCTGCCCCGTTTCAAAGGTACAGGGTGAAAAGCAAATAAGTGCATTTTCTAAAATCCTGATTTATTTATTTGTTATTAGAGATAAATGTATAATATTTTCAGGAACTAGATAGCGACTAATAAAGATTTCAAAAACGACTTCAAAAAAATTCTAGGCCTTCTTCTTTTGTTTTTCTTATCGGCGCCATATTGGATTTTTACATTTTTGAAATCGTCATAAAAAGGGCTTTTCAACCATGTACACTATGACTATGTTAAAAGAAGAGAAAGTACAATAAAATACAAAATTAGGATTTAACCATAGTAGGCCTTGAGATTTCCAAATAATAATTTACAAACAAATGAGTGAGTGAGTGAGTGAGTGAGACAGCAGATTAGATGGGAATTTAATGTTTGAATAGGTATAATTGGTAGTCACATCGTTGGACCGTTTTCCTTTAATGAAAACCTTAATTCTGAAAGATACCTTCATCTTTTACAAACAAAGGTAGCAGATCGTCTCATGGAGCTTCCCCTTGCAACCCTTCAAAACACGTTTTTTCAGCAAGATGGGGCACCTGCACACAATGCTCAAATGATTACGAATTTTTTAAATAATGAATATCCTGACTCCTACTACTACTAAAATTGGCAGTTTACAACTCGTTGTCAATATCAAATGTTGACAATTTATTATAAACAGTCGCAATAAATTTGATGTTATAATGGCGTATCGATGTTGTAATGAATTCATGATACGCATTTATGATCTTGACAACTTCATTTTTTAATCTACTGTCAGTGGTTCTTCTTTATTGTTTTTAAAATACGGTCGTGCAGAAAATATTGTTTATAACTCGTGTGTAAAATGAAGTTTTTTGAACGAGTAAGAAGTTTATGGTATGAGCGCCAGAAAATATTAGCTGTTGGTTTATTTGATGTGATAGGCCGAAAAACTTTTTGTAATCGCTTATACAAAATGAGATAAAGTAGTGTTTTACTATAAATTTTAAGGTTAACTTTGACACTTGTCAGATTAGGTATATAAACACACAAAAAACTTCTATATTTAGTTGTATATAGTATATTACTTTTTTGTTTATGTACCTCACAAAACAATTACAAAAAATATTTAAAGTCATATGAAGATAGAACCCACTACTTAAAACGAAATAATCACCACTTGAAAATACAGTTGTCGGGTTTTAGATTTTTTCCGCATCAGGACCAGTATGCGTCGATACGTCAAATGTGTTGTAAAGTTTAATAACTGTCAACTTTCGGCATTGACTGTAAGTTGTAAAGTGTCAACTTTAGAGGCCATCGTGCCTGAAGAAATATTTAGCTTTTTGAAAATAACTCGAAAGATTTGTTGAATAACATCAAAACTTTAAGAAATGGCTGTTATTTTCTCCAAATGTAAAGTTATACAAATGGCGGTCGTTCTATTGCAAAGCCGATTCAAAGCGAATAAGAATATTCTGCATAAAATTTCCCCATGTGAAATACTAGTTTTTGTATTCAAAACACATCTAACTTTGGTATGTATCGGAACTTGAAAAATTTAGCAGCTAAGTTTTTCTTCGAATACTTTGCACTTTAAAAAATGTTGACTGCCACAGCCTACATGAAAACTACCTACAATTTTGTGTTATCTCACTGAAGGTTTCGGCATCATTTCAAATTCCTGTACACGCCAAAATGTAGGAAAAAGAGGGACGAGAAAAAATACCACGATGTACGGAACCGGAACAATAATTTACAAAATTTCTAAAGTGCGCTCATAATAAGAAAAGTTTTGCATTCATACTTTTTAACATTTTATGTCTCTGGAAATGTTATACTAATATCCGGATTTGTGGGGCTTCTTCCAGTAATATGCTCTTAATAATTTCTATGGTATCTTCCCTTCATTCCGTTCAAATATAGTACATAACTCCTACCACTCTAATGCTTCAGGTTAATGAAGGCGATATTAAAACATAATTTGTAATCTGTTAGAAAGATTTAGTGATGCACCCCCATTTAATGGGTAGAAATATTTCGTAAGACTAAAATAAGATTTTGCACTAATAATTGAAACAAATTAGTGTAATTTGTAGGGAAGAAGTTATATTGCGGAACCGCCAAGCGACGTGGGAACATCTGCGGTTCCGAAACCTAAACAATACGAATGTTGCTGGACGCAGATATTGTAATGAGATCCGCAGCCTCGGCTTGCGCGTGCTCTCCCCGGCGAACCGCGTTGCCGTCGCTAACAGTGAACGAGATCATTCGAAGTCGCTCATTGCAGTGGAGTGTTCGAAGGTGTTTGTTTCTGAAGCGGTTCCGTAGCTCACGTGGCAACATCCGACAGCATCCGTAGGTTAGTGCCATGGATTATTTGTTTAGTGCATCCGTGAGTTGGCGTTAATACATACACCTGGATTTTACATTTATTCACTGATAGTGTTAACTGCAATTAATATAATCCTTGTGTACTTGTGAAACGTACTTCAACATACCCGCTTCAATTCTTCTACATATTATCACGTTTGCTTTGTTCGGTCCATGAGAGTGCAACCTAGCTGCTTCCTTGCACCTTGTTTTCGGTGGTAAGTTGACACTTTGTTTCAATTTCATTACTTACGCTCGAGTTAATTTAATTGGCCTTGTATTTTTTTCTTTGAACGAAAGAATTTGCCCGTTCTTGATTTATCCATGAAGGTTAATACCCGTAAAAGGTTATACCCGGCTTTTGTGGTTCAGTGCCTTAGAACACCTCTACCAGTTAATGCTGGTTGACCAAAGACAGCTTGATCGATTTGCTGGTTCTTCTCCGGTGCCTTCGTTCCGGTATTACACATTGTGCTCACCTATTTGTATTAGATTTCAGTAGAAGCTAAAATTTTATACTTGACAATTAAAAGTGAGCCACGTAAAAGAAAGGAGAAAAAATTTATAGGTAGAGCAAACAATGAAATAAAGCATGTATTTAAATTAGCTATGCAGCATGTATAAAGGGAAAGGTAATGTAATAAAAAAATGTTATAAAACAGAACTCAAATGCCTCCGCAATATTTTCAATTTCTTATTCTAGAATTTGCAGCTGTTTTTTACTAAATCATTACTTGGGATCGTAATTTTGAAAGTTTTAGATGCATCCTTTGATAACACATTGCTTTGCACACACATAAGAACTACGTTGTCTGCCTACAGCAGATCTGTTTAGTTCAACAAGTCTTGAGCGCTGTCTGCTGTCGCCCACGGCTTCTACAATCTATGGTATCGATTTCTTTTGCCACGATTTGGTTTTGTCTGTGAAGTAGGGCGTTATGGAAAATGAAGCCGAAAATTTGTAATGAAATATTTCCCATCGCCTTGCTTTTGATATTTTAGAAATTTAATTATCGAATGAAACCCCCGATATTCAAAAATAATCATTTCGTATGTATGAGATGCGTTCGTTGACTTCTTTTTCTTCCTTTTTTGTATTTTGGCGGAAAGGTTTTTGTAAATACGTTTTGTAATCAAATCGCATTTAAAGGGTTGCCCTTTTGTATATTACGTATTTAAATGAATATTTACGCAAAGAATTTTAATGAGATTTCAAGTAAATTATCTAAAACGATTTCTGATTGTGGTTTCTCTCGCTTTGTAAATAACTTGAAACTTTCTTGGGGAATGCTTTTTCTTTTGATACTTCAAATTATATCATGCGAACGTTATGGAGACTTGGAGAAGAAAGTTTAATGAAAGATTAATTAACAGAAATAAAAACGTTGTGCACGCTAAATGCGTTTTGCATGTTAACGATTTAATTCTCTACATCAAACTATTGAAAATTATATTGTAGCTACTACTTTAGATTGCACTTGTGCATCTAAAAACTAATTATTGTAGTGACTGTTTTAATATAAACGTGAAAAATATTTAAAACTCAACAAGATTTTAGAGTAAACAATATGAACTATTAATAAACACATTTGTTGACAATAAATATACAATAAAAGTCAACAACCGGTTTCAAGCCCGAGGAGTTCATACAACTCATCTTCCATACAGATATACAGAAGGCATTGATATGAATTAGTTAATGCCGGTTTGATACCCAATAATTTAGAAAACACGCAACAATTATTCTAAGGTCATATCCCTTGATTCTTACTTTTTTACCTTTAGTTGCTCTTTGCTTATAGACAAAGAACACTTTGACTGTAGTATGTATTTATCATGTTTGTTTGTTTATCTAAAAATAATTACTCAGGGAAGTAAACAATTCATTACTGCTTCTGGCATCTGATCGTATTAGACAATTATTCTAATGACTATTTTGGTGATTTATTATCGCTAATGTTGCTTAATTTGCTTTTAATTGAATAGAAGACAGAAGTTCTAGTTTATTAATGTGCGCAGATCTATCAAAAAGTTAATCCTTGAATAAACATCATTTGGAAAAAATCTGTTTAATAGTAAATATTTTTGATTCACTTTAAGCGTGTAGTAATTCGAAAAATAGGACGTTTTAAACTAATCTTGCATACGAAAGCGTTCAAGACTAATGAATAATGCACGAGATCTATACCATCTCTTTAACACTGAATTTTAACTCAATGACAATGACAAAACAGTATGTAAGAAATCGAAATTCTAAAAATAGGTGTATATCCCGCAAAACAAACAAATTTAATCAGTTCAAACAAGCTCGGTTTTGTCTACTTAAATAAGAAGCTAATTTGAATTTATAATGTTTTCTTCCATTTTTTTATTTACCATAATCAAGTCTTCAAGATTTTTTTAACAAGTTTTAAAAAAAGCAAAAATTGCTGTATTATTAATTTCAAATCTTGTTCAATTCTTTCTTTGGTATGTTTGCTTGCAGTTCTGTTCTTCAATGGCTCAAAAGCACTTTCAGTGTATTTAGTACTTCATTGTCCTTGTACATTCGAAATATTTAAATGACTCGACAGTAATGTTGTAGGTACATAGAGACCTTAGTTCAAATATTCTCTACAAATATATTCAGTAATTTACGTTGTTTGTATTTTTTTCCTTATAACTAAGATCTCTCTTTTTAATTTCGTTTTGCAGTACTTTATCTCATTGGCATTGCATTGCATTGCGATTGGCATCAATAATAATAGGCACATATCTTACTCTTGGTTTTCTTCTTCCACGGTGAAAGTGATCAAAGAAACAAATTGAATAAATGGAAATTGTTTTAAACAAATTGGATTTCTTTAGATTGTTGTCATTATAGATCTTATTTTAGCAATCCTTGCCCTTATCGTGACATCTATTTAACCTCGGACGATTATTTCCACAATAGGAAAGCTTTGAGGAGTTTGACCTTAATAGGAATATGAAGAGTTGCTTTCAATATTTAATTTTTGTTAGCACATTTTTTTACTTGCATTCTCCACCTAGCAATAAAACGACAGCTATCTTATCTAGACACAGGAAGTAGTTGGGAAAACTGGAATAGATGTATTAACTTGGATTCTGATACTGGAAAGTTCAAGGGTAATGAATAATGCAGGAGATCTATACCATCTCTTTAACACTGAATTTTAACTCAAACGATGACAAAACAATATGTAAGAAATCGAGAAAAATTTCTAAAAATAGGTATATATCGCGCAAAACAAACAAATTTAATCAGTTCAAACAAGCTCGTCCATACCAGAATCTCAGATAGCAATATATTAAAGGAATTTAACAATAATTGCCGGAGCCGACAAGTCAAGAAGTCGCCTAGTACACTAGAATTTAAGACACGCCAAAATGGAAAAGATTTCCTAAATGTACATTGCTTTTCCAAAACACTGTACTCACATATTTATTAGTGTGGAGATGTGTATTTTGTTGTTGTTTTGTAATCTTTGCTCATCTCACAGATCCAAGTTAGGTATAGGTAGATACCAATGGAAAGAAGAGATGTCAAACTATGATTTTGTCTAGGACGAAAGAATGGAGAGCCAAGAGTCCAATTACTTACGTCTGAGGGATTTCTGAAGGTCATGCAATTTTTAACCCTAAACGCTTTTTTATCAATCTAATCGACTTATACAAGAAAAAAACTACTTTTCTGGTAGCCCTCTATCATTAAATACCTAATACCGAAAAAGATTCTTTACAAATTTAGATTCTTGTGTAACAGGAGCGGTGTAAGACCACCGTTATTAAGGTGGTTACCAAATCACTTTACATTCCTATTGGTTGATGCACATCAAGGTAGATTGTCAACAGTAATACATCGATACAGAAGGTATATTATCGAAATGCCAGAGATCTTCACGAAACATACGATTTCCCAAAAGTTTCTACGAGTTAGAATTTTCATTTATAATCTGATAAGAGCCCGAGGCCGAAGGTAAAAAAGAAAATAAAAATACAGGGGTTTTACCACTCGCTAACCGTCAGTCTTATCGGCAAGATCACCGTTACTAAGGTGGTTGCTAAGTAATTCTGCATTTATATTGGTTCGTAGAAATCAAGGTATATTGTCATTGTAAGGCATTTAGAGAAAAAAATAACTAACATAGCGCCAAGAATTAGATCCATTAGGTTGCTATAACCAATGTTATACCTTAGTACCGAAACTTCCTGAACAGCCTGGACGCAAAAGCAGAAGGTGTGGTCTGGTCTGTTAAGTCTGGAGTGGCAATATAACGAACGTTAGATTTAGGCATTAAGAAAATGAAATTTGCAAAAACATAGTGCCTATAAATTCTTTCCAAAAAAAAGAATGTTAACTAAAATTCAAGATACCATAAAGACAGCTTTTTATGTCCCTGTGCAACATAGCCCCTTAGGTCTCTTTGAAATAAACCGAGAAAATTGACTTCGATACCTATCACTTTGGTGCTGTTTGGATTGTCAGTGACAATACACCATAAGACTTTTCGTAAAAATATAAGTAAATATCGAGGATGTCACATAACACTTTAACAGTTTTCAGTAGAGGTTTTGTCTAGCATTGTGAAGCTCCTATAAAGCTGTTGTTTTTTCTGTTAAAGGCATCAACTGCTATGGTTATAAGTGTGGAAAGATTTAAGAAATGTGGAGATGCTTTGTACCTTGTCCATTCTAGAATATTGCTTAGCTAAAGATGTTTCAACTGCAGTGGAGTTTTTTAACGTGTGCAATATCACATTGGGATGTAACCTACGATCTTACTTCCTTAATGGAGAATACAGCATGTTATAGAACTTCTACTGCTGAACTTGTAAAGGCTTTAAAAAGGATGGTATCTACGAACAGTTTGCTTTCAAATGAAAATCCAATTTAATCTTCTAATGATATATTCTTGTTGTTTAATCACAATCACAAGCCTTATCAGTAATAATTTGCTACCTATCTATCCCTCTCTTGATAACATAAGGTGATCTGAAATAAGCATCATGCTGTATACATTAATTTCTTGAAATATTTTCCATCTAGTGAATATCTGGTGGTAGAATTTCCAATTCCAGTTTTTTTAGTAATCTTTTCCTACTAAAAGATGTCTTCTGCTATTAACTCAAGTGATGCCTTTTTTCCAGTAGTTCTTTGTCCGGTCACCCAATTGACTGTCTTAATTTTAAAACATCCAAGCGCCTATTTACACATTTGGGGGTAGTATTAAGGTTGAAGTAACAAAAGTATGCTGAACATACAACCTCCATTGGCTTCTGAGCAAAATCTTGAGGGAAAGCCATTTTAGGCACTTAATTGCGTGTACCCTGACAGAAACGATACAGGACCGTATTTAATAGTTGGGCGGCCCATAAACAGAAGGAAAACAACTCTACCTCCTCGCCTGTGAGTTTAGTGTTTCAATCGTAGCTTCCACATACTACATGACAGAGTATAATTGCTTTCAGTTTGGATGAATAATCTTATAAACTTCTGGTTACTACCTATAGTTATTTTTCAATGGTATTATCTCGATTGGGAGTTATTTGCATATACGTATGTTGTTAAAATGGTCACTACTTGTAGGTATCTCAGTTGTGACAGCACCCTTTGTACACATGCTTAAGCAGTTATAAAACAACTATAAATAATCGTAAAGTTTTACCAGATATTCTGAACTGTGCTATACTCTTTGTCATGCAAGCTTACAGTGAGCCTCTTCTGGCTCTTCTTGTACATAACTGTATTTGTCCGAGGGGTGATCCACTAACCGGAATTAGTATGTGTTTTGGTTGGAGTAAGACTGGCCCTGGATGTCACGGAATATACATATATATATCAGGCGGAATACATGGGAGGACTTGGGAATAAGACGGAATACGCCGGAACATAGGGAATCATTCTACGTTGTAATAGACAGGAAAACTTGGAACAGAATAAATCTAAATACAAAGTAATATTCCAGAAAACCGTAGTCAGTGTACGTTTTTCCAGATGGCGGATTCCTTCATACTTGTCTCTTTCTTTTTGGGAGAAACGTCCAGATTGATTTATATACAAGGCTCATCAGTTATTTTTATATTTATATTTTTTTTGTGCAGCTTTTTAGAATCACCCTGTACAAAATCGAATGAACGCGAAAAACGGCAAAAAACAAAATAAAATTGACATGTCTCGCTGTTTTTATAAAAAAAAAAATTATTACGGTTTTATTTAATTTATTTTATAATTTAGCCACTCACTATATATGACCCATGTCTTGATTTAGATACTTCACAATGTATTCAAAGAGTACACAATTCGCGTCTGCGATTTATTTATGGAATTCCTAAATTCCAACATATTTCTCATAAGCTGCTAGAGTCAGGATGGATTAAAATGAAAAATAGGAGAAATGTACTAACTGCCGTATTGTACCATAGGATAATTCAAGAAAAACAGCCACCTTATCTATACAGGGTGTCTTCAAAAGGTTGGGACATAGCTTAACTGCAGACTCCTGGGATAAAAATAAGAAGATTTAACCCAACTTACCTATATTCAAAATAGTCTCGTTAAGTTGGTGCAAGGCGTCAAAGTTTTTTGAAAAAAAATTAATTTTGCGTATAAAAATAGTAGACTTTGATCGATTTTTATAATTTTTGGTATGGCTTCTTTTGTGACTATAAGTCACGTTTCGAGATGGTTTTGGTCTCCATGAGTAAGTTGTAAATGTATTAAACAAAAATGCCGCAGTACACATTTGGTGATAACTTTTTAGTGCCTAGGCTGAGAACTTTCAATTGTTTTTTTTCCAAAAAGGTATTTTCTTTAAAAACATTTTTTGTATCTTTGTAATTTTTGATAACGATTATGGTTTATCCACAAAGAAATAATATGACATGGCATGTAATGAAAAGTTTATTAGTAATAACTAGTCTTAAATTACAACAAAAAACAAATGCTAAACTAATTACTTAATTTTTATCACACTAACTTCTGTGATTTTGACATGTAACAAACAAATGATACTAATTTTCCATTTAAAGATAGGTATTCCGGGTAACTAGATTATTTCTAGATTATTCCTATCAAAAAAGCATGACCATCAGATCAGATTTTTATTTTCTGTGGATAAACCTTAAACGATATCAAAAATTACAAAGATACAAAAAAAGTTTCTAAAGAAAATATCATTTTGGAAAAAAAAACAATTGAAAGTTCTCAGTCTAGGCACTAAAAAGTTCTCACCAAATTCGTACTGCGACATTTTTGCTTAGTACACTTACAACTTACTGATGAAAACCAAAACCATCTCGAAACGTGACTTATAGTCACAAAACAAGCCATACCAAAAGCCTACTATTTTTATTAATTTTTTTTCAAAAAACTTTGACGTCTTGTACCAAGTTAATGAGACGATTTTGGATATAGGTAAGTTGGATTAAATCTTCTTATTTTTATCCCAAGAGTCTGCAGTTAAGTTATGTCCCAACTGTTTGGAGACACCCTGGATAATAGAATACGATTCCGGACGGACGTGCATAATATTAATGTGAGACATAGAGGTCTGTTGACTATCCCTCAGCATAATACTGCTATTTATGAACGATCGTTTTCTTACAATATCGCCAAGCTCTATAACGGTATTTCGGAATCGCTAAAACAACTTATTTACAAAACAATTCAAAAGACAGTACGCGTCAATACTTTTTCAACTGCAATAGAAACAATCACATAGACCTTAGACATTTTCAGTAAAGCTAGTTTGTTGTGGATTTACCCTGGCTGTTAGTATAATAATAATTATTATATTATATTATAATATATTATAATTATTATTATTATTTAACATGGGAGTCCCTATGACCAGTGATTAAAAAATGCACTGTATATGTTTTCGTCGACTTTTCTAGGAAGTAGGCTTTTGAACCCTCATTTTGAGCCCAAAATTTGACGATTGTATCTGAGCGGGAGCCAAAGTAATATCTCCTCTCTCTTGTTCAATCTTTATTTTTCTTAGATACGTTGTGGATACTATGGATACCAAAACTATCTTACAATTACTTGAAAAAGTAAATTCTTAATGTAGAATTACCTTTATTTAGATTTTTGATATTTTTTTAAAGGAAACTTTAGATCTCATGTGAAATCATATGGTTTTTCAATTAAGGCGGCGAGATATCTAATAATGATTATGAGTGTTATAATATGTTATATAAGATTGAAACTAATTATATTAATAAAAAATCATAAACTTGATTACCATCAATAACTTGTTTGGACCGATTGGATCGATTTGATTGCCCTAAAAATTGATATGACCAAAAACCTATAGGTGAAGTATAGCTTTTTGATCTACGATCAAGTTTGATAACAAATCGTTGGTACAGTCGGCCCCAAGACGAGATTTTAATGCTGAGCTGTACGGAAATCTTTTCTTTTCGCATCATGGTGTTCAAATAAGATAATTAGTACTTCATATGCTTACTAGGTACTACTGTATTTTGGCATCATACAGTAGCTTCGAAGAAAATGTCAACCGGAAAGGTCGCAGTATAAACCTATCTTGATTTATACAGTGTGTACACAATTTTAGGATCACTATTGGAACTTAGAAGATGGTGCGAAATGGAAATTGGATTAAATTAGAAAAACATTGTTGTTTTAAGGAGTTTTGCTTCGGGGCATTTCTTTGCAGCTGAATTCGTCAGTAACAAAACAATAGAAAAATAGCATGGAAAGAATATTGGATAATAATTCGATGTACAATTAAAAACCATGTCGTTGCAAAACTTAACGTAAACATGAATATCTTAAATATTTAACTCCGAACAGTTCATTTTAATTTTAGTTATAATGAAATGCTTTGCTCGGTTATTGTTTCCGGAAGCAATTAAATTAATATAAAAATGATTTTTCATGCCGAAATCTTATATATAGTTATAAGTAATTAAGATATTAAGCGTTTAATAATTTTCTTGGGAAGTTTTTAATAAAACAAAACGTGTTTTAACGAATCTATGAGTAATAGTATTCGATCTTGAAATTAACGTCTTTCAAAGGAGATAGAAGATGTTTCTTTCGAGAGATTAAAGGTCAGTCCAAAGTGTTATTTAATTAATTACCTAAATTCAAGATAGTAGCGCGAAAGGATAATTTTGGAATTGCTCTTTTAGATTGTGATTTGTAGCGAGATACATATTTCACGTTAAATTTCTATTTATTTAATACTAACTCATATAATTCTACATCGCTAAATAGGGTTAGAAAAGTTGATAAAATTATAACTTTTATCTCAACTAAACTAATTAGATTACGAACGTGAGGTAACTGCAAAGATATAGTATACAAAGGAAAATTAACTACAAAAATCGCTTATTTATATTAACTGGTGTACTTTGCTTCCCTTTTGCCGTGGTTGCTAAAAATAAACTCCTTGGAAATTAAATCTTCTAAATATAATGGAAAAACGCGACAAAAATATCAGACTACTATACAAGAATAAAGTCAATAACAATAAAAATCGACGTTCGTATAAAAAGGGAAAGAAAATTTTATTTAATTGAACCTGGTTTGCTTTGCATGTTCGTAATTGTACTACCTACATTATAATTTACATTATTAGGATACCTACATAGTAACTGCAGTGCACCTATTAACTTACTAAAAAAAACGGTAATGGATGAATGGAATATTCAGCAAATATAGTAGGTAACAAACGCAACAAAGCGTAATTGTTTTCTTATCAATTATTAACAGATCGTTACAAATTATTTTTAAGTCGCATAAAAATTGTAATAAAATTGGCCAATAACCTAGAAAGCAAATATTTTTATTTTATGGAATAAACAAAGTTACGTTTCGTTTTTACCTGACAGTGAGATGGTATTTTATAGGAACGGTTAATGCAAATTTGGTGCGCTCAACCGCTTATCATAAAATCCTTGAAAATTTATTGAAGGCGAAAATTTAGTTATAGTATTACAGTCTTTTTACTAATTATTATTATATTCTGTATGTTTACGGTTTGTTAAAGAATTAACCAATTAAAACGAGCGCCAAATGACGTAAGTTGAATAAATCTTGTAATGAAATTTTAAGGGATCCATAAATAAAGTTATTAGTAATGGGTTTATCTGCTGGTTTGGGTATTCAGATGCAGCGTTTCATTAAACACATATAATATGTAAGTAGGTTATAAAATTCTCCAATAATTTTAATAACATTTGCTTACAATCTTTTTTTTTTGTAGAATTCAGAATAATATTTTCTAGGACACAAGAATAAAAATTCCTAAATCTCATTTTCATTCTAAATCGATTTACTTAAAAATGTACAAACGGAAATAGAAACGGAAAATAATTGCAATCGATTAATTTCTCTTTATTTTCGGTTCAGCTGAATTCATAACTACATTCCTATATAGATATATTTTCTACTTATTTTGCTCTTCTGTTTGCCTTCCTATATTTGTTTGGTTAGTGGGTATTTGTTCCTTCGTACATTTATTTAGTCGGTTTATCTATTGTGTTGTTCTCTTTTAATTATTCGTTTTTGGCTTCATTTAATGGACCCTGTTATTCTTTTTTATGTTATGTTCCTGCTATTGTGTTTGTTTGTTTTCGATGTCTTCCAAAATTACTATTTTTGTTTTCGTCCCGTTTCATTTCGTGCTTTTGTGATGCTATCATAACTATAATAGATGTTTGTGTCATTTGGTAAAGAAATATTTTGTGTTCGAAATTTATTGATCCGAAAAGTTACTAAACGTCTGTTTAAGTGAAATATAACCTACTACATATTTAATTAGCACGTCATCTAGAGTTCAAGCTGTTAATAGCCTATTTGAAATGTTAGTATGTAAAAATTGCAGACACAACATTTTGGTTAGGGATATTGTTGTTTTAAATGTTTCAAAACAGAGGCAACCTGATGGTAAGCATTCTTCTGTAGCCTTTCCAACCGGAATAATTCCGTAAATGCTTTATATTTATGTAATTGTAAAATAGTAACTTTTCTGAAATCTTCATGTTACTCATTGTCTAATCTAACTAATAAGAAAATTCCATAGTAATGCAATATGTTCGCAAAAACAGTTATTCTATTCGAGGCAGTGGCTGGGGTCGTAGACGCTTCTTACAATATTCATACAACCAACCTAAAAGAAAATTGAGTTCTTATCAGAAGGGCCTTTGAAACGTGATTTGAATTATTGCTAAAGAAACTATAGGAGTGCTGCGGTAAACATACAAAAGTTAGCTCACACTTGGTTATATGATTCTAGTGAGTTTCATATCCTCTAGTAGAGTAGTATTGCATCCGTTTAAGTTTGACCAGTAGTAAGTGAATGACCAGTGGCGTTAAAGGTTAGTATGTGTAAATAACTAAATAAATAAGTCTATAAATATACAATAAAAACATTTAAAAGACGATTAGGTTTTCAAACTCATGCTACTATGGCACGGTTAAATCCGAAAGGACATACAATAAGGTTTAGCCTGTGACCATACACTAGTACCTGTTCTTCATTTTTTTTCCTATTTTATATTAATGTTTGGTACTCAATTTAATCTAAAGGCAATCTATGTCTTGGGCAAAAAGCAACATACACCGCCACGTACTAGGACTAGGACTGTATCCAAAGTAGAGCTCGATTAGCATTTCAAGTGGGTGATCATTCCACCAGTGGAGGTTGCTGATAGTAGTTTGTGGTTGTGGCACTACACAACGACGCCATTTAAATGCTTTGTTTCATATTTCAGAATAACAAAGAGCAATTAGTCGTCTTCTATCTTGAGAGCTAAAAGGTTTTGAAATTATTAATCCCTTCATTTTACGAACCGTAATACCCTTATTTCACCTGATACGCTGTGTCCTAGCTAACTGGCGTCCCGAAATGATTCTAGAAAGAACTTGGGGCCTCACCTAGCCATTGCGGACTATTAGTCCGATCTTTTACATACTTACAAGCAGTTTGGAAAAATTGCATTTGTCTTTTTCTATGTACATTAGGTTTGACATTAAAACTTGTTTATTGAAATTATGCCTTGATCCTGGAACTCTCATATTCGCCATTCCCCTATGATTGGTCATTCTCTATGGTGCTGTCTTGTCCGTTTGACTACAATTTTAAATAACCGTCGTCTGTGGGTGAAGTTAAGAAATTCTTGAACGATATTCCTCACATGTGAACTGGTGTGCATTTATACAAAAGTTTCCCTCAACTGTTGCTGCATAGTTGAAAACAATATGCTGAAGAATAAAAACCAAAACAAGATCAGTTCTTCCACCTACACTTATACCTGGCCAAATCATCACATTTCTCCCTCCATAATCAAAGTAGCCCAGGGAAAAGCGTTATGCATGTCTGAAATAAAATAAAGTAGAAATTGACAAAATATAACTTGACTCTCATCAATTGATATACAGGGTGGCTGAAAAATGCAAAGGAGAAAGTTGTTTGATGTAATAAGAGGTATAATATCATGCATTGAAAGAAAACTCAACGCCTACTGGTTTTGCGTAACATCAACTAACTTTAAGTGTTTAAATGGAACACCCCGTATATTTTTCAAAATTCTGAATATACCTGAAATTCTCTTTTTAACCATATAACATACTTAACGATTTTATTGAGGTCTTGGCCTGCAAGATTATCCGATTCATCAGTTCTAGATTGCTTTTTATGGGGCTTTTTAAAACATCATGTTTAAGTAACTCCATCAGCAAATCTAAATGAGTTGAAAAATAAATTTTTTTACTCTGAGCATTAAATTATGCCTAGCGCGTTGTAACATTTCTGCTATTGTTGCAGTAATTTTAGTTTTCAACTCATTTAGATTTGCTGATGGAGGTACATAAACATGATCTTTTAAAAAGCCCCATTAGAAATAATCTAGAAAATCGTGAAGTATATTATATGGTTGAAAAGAGATTTTCAAGTGTATTCAGAATTCTAAGAAATATACAGTGTTCCATTTAAACAATTACAATTACTTGATGTAACGCGAAAACAGTAGGGCTTGGGTTTTCTTTTAGTGCATAATATTACGCCTCTTATTATATCAAACAACTTTCTCCTTTGCATTTTTTCATATCTTTAAAAATAAAATAGTTATAGGCTAGTGAACGATTTTTCAGCCACCCTATATATGCATAGCGACTGCTTTGATATCAGACATGCTTTTAACTATGAATGTTCTTGCCTGTCATAGCACATTTTAATGACTTTTTCTTGTATTACGCGATATGATGTTGGTGTGTACAAAGAAGCCGCTCATTGCGATTGCCTCTAGTTAATGTCTAAACTGTGTAACGGCTTCTAGACTTAAATCACTTTTATGTAATTGGTTAATTAGCTTTTCTTGAAAAGATAATACTACGTGCCTCATGTAGCTACAGACAATTGAGGTTCGGTTGTAGTTGGTGTTCTCCTTCAATAATAGTCTTGTTGTGTGGTAATTATGCGAAAACGACCTGGATGTCTCTTTCCAATATTATCTGTCTCCTCTTATCGCGTACATACAATCTTGATATGACACTTTGTGTTGAATCTAAAGCTTCAGCTACGCCCATATGCGCAACTCCA
Organism: Ignelater luminosus; assembly: GCA_011009095.1. NCBI lineage: Eukaryota > Metazoa > Arthropoda > Insecta > Coleoptera > Elateridae > Ignelater > Ignelater luminosus. Next base: position 267,392 of record VTPC01000717.1, on the reverse strand, counting down.
CCTTTAAACATTCCTGTTGCTGTTTTTGTACTTGAATGTCATAGTTCCTTGGGTATACTTAACTATCGATTTTAGTTTTACTTTGATAACCACAAACCTGACAATGTTAATATAGAAGCGCTTCTAAGAAATCTTTGTCTTGTTCCTGATGATATGTTTATTTGATTAGTTGATGCATGTTTTTGTAGTAGACTGAGTCTCTGAGTGTTGTTTTTTATATCAGCACCATGGATGTTTATTCCTGACAGATGTTTCAATGTAATGTGATCAAAAGCTACATGATTAGAAACTTACGCTATATTTCTATTTTTGACAAATCAATCAGCCCTTGATAACTATCAGAAACTTATTTTCGATGTAGGTAAAGTACCTTTTCCGTGAGACATATCGAAAAATTTTATAAGCAAAATTTGTTTAGAATTGCAATTTACACCCACATACCAAATTTAAAAAGAATTGGCACGGTTCGGTTTTTTTTTAATTCTAGGAAGTTTCACTCTATGTAACTGCCACCTGACAACAAATTTTTCAAAACGAACTGTAAATTCATTATTAACTTTTGAAAAACCTGTTGAGTCAGGTGGCAGTTACGTAGGGTAAAACTTCCTGAAATTTAGAAAAATCGAACTGTGCCGATTGTTTTTAAATTTAGTATGTGAGTATAAATTTACATTCTAAACAACTTTTGCTTATAGAATTTTTCGATATGTTTCATGGAAAAGGTACTTCACTTACACTGAAAATAAGTTTTTGATACCTATCAAAGCCTGCTTGATTTCTCAAAAACAAAAATATGCTGCAAGTTAGTTTATAAAAAAGCAGGGCGGATCTCTACAGGCTCAAATCTCAACTCGAAAATTTTTTGTCTTTCACACCTATTGTTAAGTCGATCTGGGGACACCTTGTGTGTTATTGCGAAAAGCACTTTTCACATACTTTCAGTATTTTGGACAGTTAAACTAAGTACAATATTGAAAAAAATAGTAGTTACATTTCTAAAAGCTATCATTTCTTAAGAGTTCCGCAGTTTTGAGCATTCATACTCGTATTCTATCATGTCGATATCGTCCTATAGGCAGCATCTTAAATGCAACAAAAATAGGTTTCATTCTTAAAAGTTTTGCCACTTTCAACAGTAAAATTGCGCCTATTTACTGTCTGACTTCTAAAGTTCCTTTGAATCCAAGCTTGGTTTTCTAGTAAAAGACACCCCAATTTAAGAGTTTACGATATCAGATTCATATAAATCTCAAAGCCTTTCTGGATCTCATACTGCCATAACTCTGCCAGCAGGTTTCTAAGTCGCATCTAATCACATGTGTGATTATATCAATCAAGACTATTTGGTTTTGGCTTGGAATTAAAATGTTTTATGTGCCCTTAGTCTATTTTACGCAGTACCTAAATATTGGGTACTAATTTTGTATATTTGAAATAAATATTCTTAGGGACGCGTATAGATCAAGTTTGGTAGCGTCAGTTGTGCATCATAGCTACTGAGTATTCTAATTTATCTTATTAACAAGATTTCTGTACATGTTGCCCAAAAATTCATCTTGGCAGTCCCTTTTGTCAGATTCTTCAGAATTTGTATTCAAAAAAGCGAAGTGTTATTGTCATTTTGCTTTTCATAGTTTTCATTCTAACCTATAGCTGCTACAATCTTCATGTGAAACAACAACCAACATTTTACCTATAAAGCTACAAAGAAATCTCGCTTGGTAAAACATTTCTTGAACACGATGTATATTTTCTATAACCTGCCATATCTGTTAAGCCCTTTACTGCGCTTCTAATCTTAAGGGTAATACTTATTTTGTTTTTTTTGCCCAATCTATTATTCGAGAGTGTTCAAGTTGCAACCCATGGACTTTTAAATGCAGCAAAAAGAAAGTTGCTGCGTTACTTTTATAAAAATCCCAGTATCTTTTTTGTAAATTGTTAAAAACTTGTAGCAGTTATTACTTACAATAATTATTTTAATATTATGTTTTGCAATGTTTTGGTCTCAAATAAATACATGTTAAAGGTTTATAAAAACTAGGCGTGCATTCGTAAAATAAATAGAATGATATTCGCAATCAGTATTTTTTTCCTCTCTTTTTATAGCAACTACTCTTATAATAAATATAAACTTTTACTACGCCAATATCACTACTATCAATTCTGCCAATATACGTAAGGTGGGACTCGAAAAATACAACCAGATTAGGATTTTTATTCTTTTGAGAATAGTAAGGTTACTTGCAAAAAAGAACAATTAAAGATCACACATATACAACGTGGTTTTAAAAGTCATGTGAAGTTCGATAATTGTTACTTTCATACATTGTATTTCAATGTTAAATATTTTAACATTTAATTTTATTATGTTGACTTGGATATTCTCTTTCTGAAAGACAGTCGAATTATGTCAAGTTTATGAGGTCAGTGTGCTGCCAAAAATGGTGAGTTGAAAACGAGTTTTGCTTCTGAGAAACGACAGGATCTCGTTCTAAGATTTTTATACATTCTAGATGTTCACTTTTAAATCAAGATATAATCTTCGTTTATGGACAAGAAAATTTCCCAAGAAATTGAAAAAATATAAAATTTCGTTTTTATATGTTGCATTAGCAGTAGAATATACAGTTGAATTCTCCTTAAATGATATTAAAGTGTGATATTTTATGAAAGAGGTTGGTATAAGAGCAGTGATACTAATTCTCAGTATCACAGTCATTTTTATTATGGAATTTCCTCTAATGAAAAGATGGTAGAATAAAATATGCGTAAATTAATTATAATAAACTGTTTTTTTTCTTGGTTTCTATAGAAACTGTTTATAAACGGAATTTACTATATAAAAGTGTTGATATACATAAAAAAAGTTACAATATTTGAGTCTTTGGGAAAATTATTAATTTTATTGATTTTTTATAAAATATGTACTATATATTTATTAGTGTTGCTATGGTTCTCCAACAAAAGAAAATAATTCCTGTAAATATTGACTTTTTTTACTCAATAAATGTTGCGAGACTGTTTTATTTACCAAATACATGGTGTAGAGAGGAATTACAATAATTGATATATTAAAGTCCGAAGTGAGAAAATTTGCATGTTTTGGGTTTTCTAAATTTAAAGAGATTTGTAGCGATGCTTAATCTGTTTCTGGGTAGATTTTTATTCGTTCTACCGTTAATGTTATTATCCAATTAGGAAAATCGTACGTGATTTTTAATACGCTAATGGTTTTTCCTCATCGATGCTAAATATTCAGCTGAATTATATCTCACAAATTATTGCATTATAACTCTTATTTCTGTTAAAATAATTTTCAGGATTAGTTACGACACTACCATATGCATTGCTAAAAGCATCGTCTTATATCGATTATTACGTATCATAATCTTTTTGACAAATGTATCCTGTAGATACATTTTATGTAGTGTAAAGTTGTCCGAAAAGGCCGAGCAAAACAAAAATAAAACATTTGTTGTAAACTCTTTTACTAAACAATTTAATCAATACTGCGTCTTACTGCATTAATTATAGACTTCTATAAAGTGAGTTTCAAGAAAACAAACACCTGTTCGAGATTTAAGTTCACGGTTTTCTTTTTTTGTTTATATCCTTGTAGCACTTTTCCAGCAACTATTTTGTGCTGATTAATGTAAAACTACGCTAGTTTTTGCAATCGCAGAAAAAAAATTTGATATGGCTTGATAAGAGTTATTTAAAAGCTGAGATAGTTTGAACATTCATGAAAAGTGCCAAATGATTTTTTTCAGTTTTGGAATTCTAACACGAACCGTTTTCTCTAGACATAGTCATCTATGTTCAACTCGTTCTAATAAAAACCTGTCCCTAAGCATCAAGACATATTGAGGAATCGAACTGTATAAATAATGTTGGTGTGTTTCCGAAAAATCTTGGAAAAGAAATTTGAAAAAGATGTACCAGTTAGAAACAATAATCTATATTTCACATCCACACGGCAACCATGTCTAATTTATTAGAAAATCTATTATTTTATTCAAAATGACCAAACGCTCTCAGAAACATATCTACACGAGTTTTAATCTGGTGAGCGTTGTCAACAAAACATTTGCTGAACTATGCTCTTACGAGTCTATTAATTTTTTAACCGATATATCGTGAAGAAAATCAGATTGTCATGCATTACCTAACATGATGTACTTATACAGCGTGAGCATAAGGAAAAAGAAATGTTGCAATCATTTTCCAGCATTTATTTGTTTTAAAGTGATGACATCATTGTCACTTCTTTTAAATGGAAAATCTCATTTTTGCGCGATTCTAATTGGTAGACTCTGTTATTGCCTAACAATGGTATAAAGATTTTTACATACGGCATATTTATTTAATTCGACGGAAGTGTTGGTATACAGAGTTATTCAAATTCGAAGTTCACCATTAAAATCTCGGAAACTGTAAGAGATACATAAATAAATTATGGGAAAGTTGGGTTTTTCGATGTTCAATAATGATCTGAAATGAAATTGAATCTAACTTTTGTTCTCCAAATAACCCAAAAAAAATATTTGATTCTTTTAAGCCATAACTGTATTATTATTAGAAATTTCTAACGTCCTGCAAGGACTTCTGGTCTGCATTGGGATCTTTTAAACCGTAACAGATACAAGTTAGGTTAAAATGGCAAACAATTTACTCATGAGGAGTACATATCGAAACAGTTGCCAAACCGGACCGATTTCTCATAGCCTACCCGATATTAAGAAAAAACTGATTTCTTCCGAAATCTTAAAAATCGGTTTATTTTGAAAACCACTAAAGGTACGAAAAAGTCGTAAAGGATTAACTTGTAGGGTTTTATACGTAAAATATGATAATTATCCCCAAACGATTGTTAACTGTTTTACATCCGAGATATAGCATAAAGTTGGTCGTTTTTTAATATAATGAATAGTCGACTTTCGGCTCAAAAGAAAGCTTGTTTCTTTCTGTTTCAGTGATGTAAGGTACAGTGTGTCCGCGGATTGAGTTGACAAGAGGAAAAACTTTTTTATTATTGGTCTTAGAACAAAATGTCACTCTTGATAATATTTTCTGCTTGTTTCGAAATCTCCAATAATGATAATATAATTTTGAAGTTACCAACAATAATGAAGAAAATTTAAAAAGACGCATTATTTTAGTATAAAAAACGACTAAGTTCTAAATTTACTCGAAAATCAAATGATCATGTTTGAACTGCACCTGCAAAAACAGCTTAGCCTTTGGCCTTTAGGCGGCTGCACATGCACATATTTAAGGTGTAGAACGGATTAATTTTCTTCGAAATATTATACCATGGCCATTCTAACTTTATTAAACAAATCATTCAGATTTTTAAAAAATTTTACGAACTGCTGCAGATTCTCGATCGAGCTGAAGTATTGCAGGGCGGCCATGGCATCGCATCAACAATATTCCTTTCAAACCACTCCTTCGCACACTTAGAGCTGGGCTTGTTGAAACTCTGCTTACCCTATTCCACGACATGCAGCCTCATGCCATGATTGAGCCTCCCGCTCCTTTCACAGTCTTAATCGTATACATAGGATTCAATTCTTCATTTTTATAGCGGCGTCCATATTGTCTACCATCACTTCCTAGTCTACTGAATTTACTTTCATCTCTAAAGAGCATGTGTTTCCAGTGGCCAGTAGTCCAATGTAAACTGTACTCTTCTTCTCCTATGATGTTGTGAAACTAATGGTTTCTACGAACAATGCGTTCAAACAACTGTGCTTTATTTAGTCTTCTTTTCACTGTTGAAACTATTTTTTTCCTAACCTTTCTGCCGTTTGTTTAGGATACTTGCGGCTTGTTTCACATGTGTTATGCTTTTTATAATATCGAATTGCATTATGTATACCAATGTGTTTGAAACATTTAACCTTGTTGCAATTTTGCGTATACTTTGTCTGTTTCTATTGCAATCTATATGTAATTGCTTTTCTTAATTCCACACCACTATGTCTGCCTCTTCCCATTTTTCTTGTTTTTACACCACTTTTTCCAGCCACTTTCACTCAAATACGACCTTTTATAAACTTTCCCTATTTATATGCCCAACATACAGTTGCAGGCTCCTAATAAATATACAGGGTGAGTTTTTTTCGATGTTTAGTATGGGGATCTTGGAAACTAGCGGAGATAGAGAGACGATTAAATGGGGAAAGAATTGCAGTTTTACGAGCTCAATTTAATGAGCTTTTTGTTTTTTGGAAAAAGTGCATAGCTAACTAGATATCTCGCAAAAATAATTTTTTTGTTATTTTGTTTGGTACCTACAGCTCTGTTATTATTGACTTTGGAAAAAATATGTAAAGTAAAAAGTTGTAGGTAATTATGTGCTTAATAATACAGTCTAACCGAAGTTTTTATTTAAGCTATAATTTTTGAGTTATGACACAAGCTTGTGTTTTTTCTAATGGAAACCATAGTCGGCCATGACTTTATAAAAAAGGCCTTTTTTAAACGATTCTAACGATATACCACTTGACATAGTTATTTTCATAAAATTAATTATGGCCTTGTTTTTCTTTTCATTTCGAACTGTTCAAGTGGAAACAATTGATAGATGCGCGCATCGCGTCTAATAATAAAATTAATTTTTCTTATTAAAATTTTTATTTTAATTTTGAAATTATAAAGATAATTATTTTAAATAAAAATAATTTCTGAGAAACCAATAAACAGAGAATGACAAACAATAAATTAAGAAACATTAAAGGAAATTAGAATATAAAGCAGTACCAAAACACCGTAATTAAAGTAAGTAAAGTATTTAAGACTAAACATGTTCAAAAGGTCAAACATTATGATTAATGCACAAGTTATACCTTTTTAAAACCGAATTTGTTACTTTTCTAACGGAACGTACATCAATATTAGCAAAAACTTCCAGTACAGGTCGTCGACTGTGTCGTACGACTTTTGATGTACCCTATGTTTTTATTTTTATGACACAAAATGTAACACTCAATCATATCACGCTTTTCTTGATTAGAAAAATTCATATTGATAATTTACGAAACCAAAATCAACATTAATTAGAAACTAAATGATTTGTCCCTGTCAATAGGTAATTGTCGTTTGCATCTGTTAATTGTTTTTATTTTTTAGTTACACCTATGAGTGAAGTACTTATTTTTATCTAAATCTGCTTTGTTTACTTATCTTAAATACTTTACTTACTTCAATTACGTTGTTTTGGTACTACTTTATTTATATCCTAATTTCTTTTATTGTTTCTTAATTTATCATTTGCCATTTTCTGTTTATTAGTTTCTCAGAAATATTTTTATTTAAAATTGTAACTCCATCGGAATAAACATTTCACACCAAAATAATTATGTTTATAATTTCGAAATTAAAAGAAAAATTTTAATAACTAACTTAAATTTTATTATTAAACGCGATGCACATCTATCAATTGTTTCCATAGCGTACTACTTGAACAGTTCGAAAATGAAAAGAAAAAAAGGCCATAATTTATTTATTTATAAAACTAACTATGTCAAGTGCTATATCGGTGAATTGTTGAAAAAGAGCTTGGCCGACTATGGTTTCCATTAGAAAAAACACAAGCTTGTGTCATAACTGAAAAATTATAGCTTAAATAAAAAATTCGGCTAGGCTGTATTATTAAGCATACAATTACCTACAACCTTTTCCTTTATACATTTTTTTCTAAAGTCAATAATAATAGAGCCATAGGCACTAAAAGAAATAACAAAAAAACTATTTTTGCGAGATATCTAGTTAGCCATGCATTTTTTCTAAGAAAAACAAAAAGCTCATTAAATTAAGCTCGTAAAACTGCAATTCTTTCCGCATTTAATCGTCTTTCTATCTCCGCTAGTTTCCGAGATCCCGATACTAAACATCGAAAAAGCTTACCCTGTATAGGGGTATCCCCAATATGTGCAGTCTGGATGAGTTACAAAGCCAGGGGCTTTCCCGATATTAAACAATCACCCCATATAGTCTTGCCAGTCAACAAATAACAAAGATATTTATGTTTTTTTGTACTGTCCCTATTATCTTGCGCGTAACTATATACAGTGTGTCGCATTTAAGATGAAGACACCTCCATATTTTTGCTAATTGAAGGAGTACATGTTTGAGTTTTTGCACAGTAATACAGATTGATGAATCACATTTTTAAGATAACTCAAATTAATTATGAATTTTAAACTCAGCCAACTTCGACTTCCCAAACAGGGCCAATTTTCGTTATATTGTTTCGCGTTGGAGATATCGAAAAAAGTTACTAGAAAAAGGTGTTCAGAAAATTATTTTACATAAATGCGTGTACCGAATTTCATGACAAAATTAGTATTTTTAATTTTTTTCGTATTTTCGTCCATGCCCACAATATTACATGTTTATTTTTTAATTACATTGCCATGGTTTAGCTTCCATGACACTATTAAATTGATAATGTCAAATATTTAGTTTCCATGGCACTCTAATTTATTCTGTGGTATAGACACAGGTTATTAAAGTCATCCTTCAACTTACACGAAAATAAATTGTTCCGCGTTAAACTAAACTAATTTGAATACGGAAACATTACCTATAAGTACTACTTTTCCTAAAGCATGATTTTAATTACTTGTTCTGACTCATTTCCTTTGATAAAAAGCATTTTATGATTATCATTCTACACTTGAATGCAAAATGTATTATGATTATATGTAGCACTTACTCTCTGTGTAGGTAGGATCAAAATACAAGTTCTATTTATGTAATATGTTAAGAACAATCAATGAAGATTAAACACCAGATAATATTATATATATGTAACTAGGTGGTATCAAGTGTAAATATAATAAACAAATCAAAATATTTAGTGCAAAACTAAAATTTGTGCACAAAGAACAAACATTAACGTCGGTCAAAAATAACCTTCTATTCCGTAATCAATTTAAAGTATAATAACAAATCTGTCATCTCGTCTATAATTTTAATAATTAACCACCGATACACGATGTTGTTACCTAAAGGAGCCCATCGACCTGTGTACGCATAGCATTTATTTATTTTTTCAAAGTGATATTAAGGACATTAAACTACAGCAATTTTCGTCATTATTCCCAAGAGCCAAATTAACGTTCATTTCTGCATTGTCGCGAAGTTAGTATAATACTAGTTCTCACAGTTGGAAACTGTAATTTGTGTGGTAACCTTTCTCAACTTTCTGGAAAGTTGTTTTAAAAATAAAGAAATACTCTTAAAAATTTTTGTCTTGATTTACGGGGTCCACAAATTTAAGAATTTTCTTGCACGAAGAATAAATCGTCTTTAACAATTTAATAAACCATGAATATCTAGGTCTAGTTTTAAATATAAAAGTTCATTTTTATTTTAATTTAATTTCGAGCATATTTTTTATTCAACAGCTATGTTCGCTTTTTATGTGGGTTAGCGTTTTATTAAAACGCCAGATAGGTACCTGTCCTTTTTTTGAAACGATCCAATTTCATGCTCTCATATAAATTCAAAAGACGATACAGCACATTTCAAGTAAAGTACAACAGAAATATAATTTTTTAATTTGAAAAGCATGTACTTATCTCTAGTAGGAAGTAGTTTCGTGTATGGAAGCACTTAACCGAGCAAATGGTTCTTTCGTGCTTGCGAATATACACCACATACAATTTATTGAAAACTCTTCAGAAACTGTAATACGCTTGGATAGCTGCTCCTTCTGATCTTAGAGTTTACTTAAAAAATGATAAAAAGCTACATAAAGTGTAACGCTATACGTATGAAGAAGGTGATGGGAAATCTTTCACATTTTCAATTAACGAATGGGTAATAAATTTAATTTTTCTTCGGTATCCTGAAATTCTAGATATAAAATATTGGTAGTTTATCATTTTAGAAGACTGATAATATAGACAATCTATAAAAACACTTTGAAAATGACTCGATAATAATTTGTAAGTAAAGTGAAATGAAGTGAACTCGTTAATTTTCCTATCGCGTTTAGTTGAGCGCTTCATTTGTTACGATGCACATACCTATTTTAGAGTACTATTATTCTTCCTGGCAAATTCAACGTTACCTGCTTAATTTCTGTAATATTTCTCTCTTGGTCTCCTTCAATTGCATTTGTTTTTGTTTCGCGTTCTCATTTCTCGGTCTTGTGCCATCGATGCAGGGGTTATAAAAAGTGTATTTGGTCCTGGCAGCCGGGACCCCTAGCTGTGAAACAAAGGTCACGACAGTCGGATTATATCTGTTGATATAAAGATCCCGAGAATTTAGGATACTTTTGGATGTCATTAAAAAAGTTCTTGGGAAAAGATTATAAATTTCAGAACTAAAATTGCAATGCAAACTTTATTGTATAATTAGATGTCTATGAGGAGTTGCGTGTAGGAATGAACGAAAATTACATTGCAATTTTGTACTATATTTTGATTCTTAAGTTTTTAATTGTGTGGTATTTTACTTTGATTTGTCGAAATTACATTTATTTTTAGATTTCTTGATGCGTGTCACTGTCACTTCTATCTCGGCTATTGAACTATAATGTTTTTTATTCTGTACCTACCTATACTAAGGAGGAATCAAGTACAAGGGTCATGGTATCCTTCCTAGTAGATCCATCCTCCTAGGCATTGCACTCGAACATATGAAGTTAATCGAGTTACTCACACCCCTCAAAACTCGAACAAACAGAGAGTTGGGAAAAGAGCTTAGTTTCTTCGAGACCTATCCATCTCTTATTGTTTTTTAGTTAGTATTGTTAAAAAGTATTTTTGCCCTTTCAGATTTAATGGATTAATTTTAAAACTTCCTAGCTCGAAAGCTTCTTTTAGGTTTTTATTGTTTTTTTTTATATACTATATATATTCCAACAGAATATTTTGTCTTGTATGACCGATTAAAGTATCTTGAACCCTAAACTAACTGTTCTGCGATTTTGATTAATACAAAGCTTATACGCTGAACTCCATTATAAAATGTCAAAAAGCGAAAATCAAGTTCGACGAAGTTTCTTATTAGACTGGGAGCTGGATGGAATTGAGTGTGCAAAATGTGAGGACCGCATGTTATTTATGGATATAAGCTCAGAAAAGCTTAAAGATGAATATTTCAGATGTTGCTGGTAAATTTAATGGTCCAATGTGTGTTATCCCCCCCCCCTTACGTATCAAATAAATCGATTGAGCACATGCTATGGAGTCATTTTGAGGATTATTTTAGTGACAATAGGTAGTCCTTTCTTGGGATTAAAGGTAATAATAGGTAATACAGTATGGGAGGTACGAGCTAGTGATGCTTGTTGGGTTGTGTTTGGTCTCGCTTGGGTAGTTTTAGACGCTGGTGTTTTGTGACATTTTCTCTTTAACACATTTCAGGCATGTTGTGCTAAACTTCTGTTTTAATAACACAAATTACAGAGAAACCCCCATTCTAAACGGATCTACTAAACTCGAACGAATAGACTTTCTCGTACACTCACTAGTAGCGTAAACTTTCATTCAAATTTAGGAACTATCTAGAAACACACTGTCTACACGGATCAAGATACCGGCAAGCGAAAACTTGTTTCGTACCTTACAACTAACACTATTTTCACATTTCGTTTAGCTGCTCCCCACTGCATTCTTTCTGCTTAACCCAATATAAAATAATAGAGAATGCAGAGGTCAACCTTAAAATTATTAACTTTTTTATTTATTGAACGATAGGCGTGAAAATTGCACACTATATAGGGAAAATCCCATTCTAAACGCACCTGGTAAACTCGAACGAATAGGTTTTCTTATACGCTCGCCAGTGGCGTGCATTTCCATTCAAACTAAGGAGTTGTTTCGAAACAACCTGTGTATACGGATAAAGATATCGGCAAGCAAAAGATTGCTTCATACTCTACCGCCGACGGTCTTTTCGATGTTGCAATCAGATTTCCTATGGCTGGCCACCCCTGAATTTTCCCTATTTAATTCACTGTAAAATACGAGTAATAGAGAATGTAGAGCATTACCGTACCGATAAAACCACCTATTTGGAAGGGCATCAGTGGCGTACATTCGTCACTTTTCGGCTCGTCCCGGGTAAACCGTAGAAAATATGAAGAAACTAATTATTCCATAGGCATTCACAAAGGGGTCTTCATCCGTCCCCGTTTTAACATTGGATCCACTGGTTACGAGGAACCCGGGCCAAATAACCCCCCTCAAAAATCGGAATCAGATGTAGTACTACGCAGCGCATCGATTTCACAATTAATTACCTACAAATAAGCACTTCAGGTGGGGTTAAAGGTGGTCCCGCTCCCCCCTCCAGCTTCAGACCCAGGGTTTTTGACTTTCTGAGATTTTTTAATTGGAACGTGTGTATCCGCTGAAACCTAGACCAACGGTATGAATTTTATCTCCCGTTCTTCTTTTGTTTTCATACGGCGATCTATTTTGCACTAGTTTTGGTTGGTTGCTTTTTTGACCCTGAAGATAGCGTTTACGCAATTGAACACAATCGATGGAGCTATCCATTGATATAAACCGTTTTGATTAAGTACCACAAATAAGGGCGCTATAAAACACCAAAAATACATCAAGTTTACACGAAAAAAGTCCCATGGCGATACGGCTCTTAGTTCCCGAGGTACAGCACAAAATGCTTTATTTTTGGTTTTCCGGCGGTGGGGGAAGAAAACCAAAAGCGAGTCGGATCATTTTCGCGCACAACTGCTGAGAAAATATAACAGAAACGTATTGATTGAATTAAATACATTTTTGGCTCTAATCCACGAACGGCTGGGCCGATTTTAATTTTCTTTGATGTAAAAGATTGAGAATCTCATAGCCTTTAGAATGATTTCCTACACATGTGGTAGTGCCGTTTAAAATTTTGAGGTGGGGGTGGCTGGGGGGGAGGGTGAAAGTTTCCCAATTGACTAGAGTAGGTTATTAAATTTCCCCCCTCCAAAACAAAAGCGACACGTTTCAGTGATTTTTGGTAATTTTACTAATTCAAGAGTTACTCAAGCTGGGAAGTTTTAAAATGATCACCCTGTATATGTTTCGAATGGCCAAAAGATGATCATTGGCCATCTTTTGATGCGTCTTGCCATAGAGTAAACGATATCTTTGTTCTTTTTAAAAGTAGGCGCCATTTGTTTGCTTGAAATTTAACGAGAATTTCTGATTTGTTCATCATTAATTGATTTGCTTAGCACTGTTACTCATCTTGCTTTTAAAGTAGTCGTGACGAAAACCAGTTGTTTTCAAGTTGTTCTTTTAATGTGTAATTTTAATGCGTCATTGGTTGAAACTTTCAAATTATTTATTATTTTTCCTTTTCCGATATCTCGAGTCAGAAAGACATTATTTTGAGATCATGTTTTGCAGGATTTATTGGTATGAACATTTTAAGTAAACGAGCACTTGCTGCAAAATGTCAATTTCATCAGTTATCAAGTTCTCCCCAAGAATGTGATATTTTTTAAACTTCTCCATTAGTAGATTACACACATAATAAGAGTACTCTAGATAATCGCCAGATCCATTATTGACAAATTAAGCTACAACGTCCTCGTGGCTAGATTTCGCAGCACCCAACTAATGCTTTGAATTCAATCAGGTCTACAGCCTGTATCCTTACATGTATTTTTGGTCCTCACATGGTTCATCACTCGAAACGTTTGAAGAAACATCCGTGTCACTGTTATGTCTGCTAGGATCATTCTTCAATATCAGAAGGTTACTTTGTTCATCCAAATCGAGAAATTCACCTTCAATTAATGGATAGAGTAATGAAGTAATTCTGAAAGAATATCAACCTAACCTCAAATTCTTATGTACAATTCCATTCCAAAATATCTCGAATGTTTCTTGAACATGTGGGACTTCGCTTACTTTCTTTTGAATATTACACATCCATAATAAGAGATTGAAATTCTGAATTACAGCATGATTGTCTGAAAAAAGTGAAGCTTGATAGTCCAGGGATTTTCTATATTCAAATTTCTAGGAATTCTGATTATATGATAATTTCATCTTGATTATTATACAAAATGTAATAGCTTATATTCATATATTCCAGCCAGTTGTTTCATCCCTTCTGTTTTGCTCACCATCTGAAGTTTTTCTAATAATGCCTTATGACTTTGTTGTGACCATATACAATGTTCTTATTGTTCTTGCATTCTGCACGTTAACTAACTATTTGGTACTTCTTTTATCAACATATCCAGGTATTTGAAGATACCACTAATATAGACCTGACCAGTAATATGGTTTGCAGATGTACGAAAATACGAAAACCCCAACGTCTCGGAGTACCGTATCACACTTTAATTTGCGGCGTAATACTTGAACCCATTTCATTTCAACCACCTGATTTCAAGATTTCAAGTGATTTCATGTGATTTCAAGTGATTTCAGTTTTGATTTCAAGCGATTTCAGTTTTGATTTCAAGTGATTTCAAGTATATTATTCTTAAGTTTAAGTTCAAAATGGCGTGATGGTGATTGAAGATTTAATTTAAAAACTTTCAGCTATAGGTTAAATCTGTTGTGCAGATGGATTGGTTAAAATCTAATAAATTTTTCTTACCTAACGTTGGCGACAAACTGCGTTGTTGCTAACAACTTCTGTCGCTCTGAATTTGAAAGTTATCTGTTTTCGATTTTTTCATTTGTAGGATTGATTGAAACAAATGTTTTTACGTGTTATGTACTATCGGGAGCAATGGAAAGTAAACGTCCGATTTTAGCTGTGTAATGTAAATTTAATAGTTTACTTTTAATTGATTCCAATAGTACCTGTGTTTACCTACCAAAGCAGTCTCGTGCTAGACGCACTCTATTGAAAAAATTTTAGGTTACATTTAGAATATGATTTGACAGTTCTGTATTACATCATTATGTGACGTCATTTTAAAATTAACATAAAAAGACTATATAAATATAATTAATATATTATTCAAATGGGAATCAAAGTGATTTCAGTCTAATCTCAATAAAAGAATGCTGCAGTTTAGTCTTGAAATATTATTTATTAAAACATAACTCAATCAAAATATTTAAAAAAACACAAACAGATTACTTAGAGGTATGTTTAATTAACCTGTATTTTTGTACGATACATTGTTTATCATTTTGGGCAATGTCCATCGTGATTGGTCTATAAAAAACAAACCCTTCTTCAACTTCCTGTACATCATTTTTCTTTGGCCATATGTAGTTACCTAAATTTTCCTTTAAGAATTTACTTTTTGTATCTATGTCCAGGACTCTACCTATGTACCACGTGTCATCGTAATAAACCGCATAGTACATTTCTTTATAAATATTAATTTTCTTTACAGTCTGTGGCCTCTTATCTTGGGGACACCTGAATCTAAATGTACGGCCAGAACTAACTCGAAAAGATTGTTCACTAAGAAGCCAGCACAAGGATGATTTTGACAATGTATAATTTTCGTTTCCAACATTCACACTAAAGGGCTGTCCTTAAATTACGTAACCAAGGGGTGGGTGGGGGTCAAGAGTAACGTTACGTAACGATAAAATGTTATTGATAAAAAAATTATTTAAACTCACATTTACTTGTCTGAACTCAGTCTGTGTGTAGACCACAACGGTCGCACGCGCGCCACTTCGATGCATTTCTTTCTAATAAAATCTTTTTCAATAAAAAATTAAAACATTTTCATATTAAATGTAGGGGGGGTTTGAACTTGCGTTACGGTTGCCTTACAAGGGGGGGGGGTATAAAAATTGTTTAATTTTGCGTTACGTAATTTAAGGACGGCCCCTAAGAGTGTGTTTTGAAGATTTAGAATTCTTGATATTTAGGTAACCATTAAAATTCAGTAGTTGATTCTTCACATTTTCCGAAATTCCACCATCAGGCTCGTCTTTAATTCCCTCTATCCTTGAGGTGTTCTCATATGCCACTAAGCTATCAATTTGATCAGATGCAACGCTCTCGCCTAATACATGCATTTGGCCATCTTCCAATTCTTCATCAATTTCTGTCGTTGATACTGATTTTAGAAGTATTAATGTATTCCAAGAATTTTCTATAACCGAAATACCTAATTGTTCACAGTCTTTCTTGGCATTTTCCAAAGTACTCAAAATTATTTCTTCAATTTCCTGATCAGCAATTGTAATTTTTGTTTGTTGGGAGCTAGAACCATCACATGCTTTTTGCCTGGGAAAAACATTTTACAGAAACGTCTTGAATTACGTTATGTATTGAATTTTATTCATTCGGTGGATTATTTCGTACATACTAAAATTTACCACTGTTGAGTAGGTAGTTGTTAGTGACCTGGTTGCTCTAAGAATTTCTTTACAAGGTTGGGAACTAAATAATCAAGGCGTGAATGGATATTCCCGTAGGTCGTTTTCGTCCCGATACAGTTTTATTAATTTTATCAAAGCATGACCATTAAGTTCTATGCATATGTAACAATTTAAGCTGAGAAGATTTTTATTGAGAGTAAATTGCAGATTGTTATGGATCCAACTCCTCTATATTCTTATAAAAAAAGTGTGATTCAAGCGATTTCAGTTTTGATTTCAAGTGATTTCAGTTGATTTCATGTGATTTCAGTTTTGATTTCAGATGATTTCAAGTGATTTCAGTTGATTTCAAGTGATTTCAGTTGATTTCAATATGATTTCAAGTGATTTCACTATGATTTCAACTCTTGTGTACACCTGATTTCAAGGGTGAATTACCCCCTCGATTTCAACCGTGTTGCATAAGCGGCGTGGTTTGCAAGTCACATGCAAACCGTTCGTTATGTGTTTGTGATGGTACCTGCAAAAGCGGCAATCCCAATATTTTTGCACCGCGAACCGCTACTGATTCTTGTTAAGTTAATTAACCTGTATTACTTCTTGCTACATACGAACCACCTTTGCTCGTAAATTGAATAAGTATGTTAGGTAGTTGGTCTTGCCCGTCAGAATTCAAAATAACGCATTGTTGAGAAGTTAAGGAATACCGCAGATGTTATTGTGACTATTTGAAAATAAAATAAGTACTTTTGATTTTTTTGTTATTCAGAAATTAAGATTACTTAGTTAATACATATTATACTGGGAATTCGACTATGTGACTGTCTAATTGGTCTAATGCACGCGCTTAATGCGTTACAGCTTGTAAATAGATCAACAATTGAGGAACTGAATATAACAAGCCTTAGTTTGTTAAATTTGGGTTACTACCTACCAAGCATTTAAAAGAAAACTCGATTATAAAAAAAAAACTGAAAAAGTTATGATACTCGTAAAGTATATGAAGAAAGATTTGATCTAATTTAGATTTTTTGAATGAAGTTGCCCAACTTCTTTATGTTTCTCTTCATTATTACAAACAATCACAGTAACACAACTCTAGAATAAGTAATAACGGAAGTGCCACGTGTAGGATTACAAAAGTTGAGAAAGTCATTACATTACTGTAAACGAGCACACTCATTCACTAATGTTATTCGAAGAGCTTCATCGAGTTTGTTAGGATAGTCATGCACGCATGTTCTGCCTTTTTTTATTGTCTTGATTCATTAATATCTCAGACTTCTCAATCGTATCACAAAATCTATTTTGCAATTAATCTTTCATATGCCGGTTTTTCTAAATTTAACATTTTCCTTGTTGTTGTATCATTTAAAAAAACAATTCATGTTTGGAATTGCTTACGTTAAATGAACGCTTTGACTTGTTAACTTGTATGAAATTTCTTACCTTGCTATGTTGGAAGTGTTGCTGTTTCAGTATTAATTATAGCAGAGGTTAACGTGGTAGTGTTCACGGAAATTGGCTGTTAACGATAATTACCACTTTAACAATTCTAGTGCGAAATCGATTTTTTTCTTTTCTTAATATGAAAAACAATTCCCATTTAGAGATTAAAAGTGCTTGTGTTAACTACATAATATTTAAATTTTCACTCTAAAATTACAACCGGAACTTCTTGTATGTACTTGATTACCTTTCATACATAATTCTTTACAATATTACCGTATAAAAAAACAACTATTTAATGCATTGTCCATAGTACAGACAGTTGAATTCTTTTTTAATTTGCATAGACATGACCTTTGCTTTGAACGCCCACTAGCAGGATTGAAATCTTGAATAAGGTTATGTGTTAATTTAGAATTTTTATGGTTCAAGGTATCCTTTAAAATTGTTAAACGTTTTGGTATTTTAACCCATTAAATTTTCATTTAAATATGAAAGAAATTAGGCTACAGATAATTAATTCAGTTTTTCAATTTAGCAGTTTTTAACGATGGAAATTTTATGAATATGTGAAGTGTAATAAAAGAACTTATTACAATGGCTTGTCTTTTGTTCGTATTGCATCGGTGTAGGAGTTGTTGCATTGTAGAAATACAAAAATAGATTTATTCTCGCGAACAAATCCTTTTTTTTCTCATGCCTTCGAACGACTTCCATCTTTAATAGAAAACTACGATGCATCCCATTCTTCTTCCTATTTACTTGATTCTCTTTTTAAACAACAGCTTCGGTTTTCTTATTATTTGTGGAAGTTCTCTTTTTTGTTTTATTAACTTTTTATAAACAACACACCTCGCTCTCTCAAAACAAAGATGAGATACTTTGATATAACATTCTATTTTATATTTTTGCTTGATTGAATCTAAAAAGCAAACTAAACAAAATCCTAAAATAAATATTTTTATTTGCGATGCCTACAATAGGTATGTGCTGAACAATTATATTCATGAAAAGAATTTTCTAAATCTTGATATTTGAATTCTTTTGTGAGAGCATTTGTATCATAAAAGAAAGAAGAAGTTATTGACCTTTTAGTGGTGAATGGTCCTTATAATATTTGAACATCACATTTTATAAAACTTTCCACGCAGACACAAATATGTATTCTTTGGAGGAAGGAAATCGGGACAATCTAAAGCTGTAGAAGAATGGGTTAGTTTTAATAAAAATGGGAGTGGCGGAGGGATGGCTCTAAAATACAAAAAGATTAATGGAAGTTTCAGTTCTAAAATTGAAAATGGAAAATGTTCCAAGTTTCCAAAGACTTTTCTAAAGGATGATTGTCGGGTGTTTATTCTTATTTTAAATTAAGTAAAGTTTATAATGAGTTTCAAATCCTATGTTAACCTCCATATTATTTATGCAATACTCTGTTTCTTGTAAATAAAAGTAATGTTTTTTAATGCATATTAGGGAGTTTTGCGGTAATCTCAAATGTGAGAGAAATCCTTAACATTTAGAGATAGTCGATTTTTCTATGAAGCATGCGTTTCTCCGCCAGTCTACTTCGTTTTCGAGATATGCAACTCAAAGTCAGCATGCCATTATAACTAGAAGGGATTTTTAATCTACAGTTGTGCAGGGTGATTCCGAAATAAAGGGTATCCTTTTAATAGGTGATAAGTGAGGCTAAAAGAAGACAAAAAATGAAAAACGAAGTGGCTACGTGAAAGTTGAAAATTTTGACAATTTTCGTACATATTAAAAACTGAAGCCGTCTCTGGTTAGAAAAAGAAAAGTGTTTCTTGTATTTTCGCCTTAAAAAGTGAAAGTTAAGGAAATTTACGGTGTTTTTAAACCCTTGTAGTGCAAGAACGAAAATTTACCAGACATGCCTATTTTCTTTGAACTAACGCAGGTGTAGTAGCACAATGAACAACAAATGCCATCATAAGCTACCCCCTGGACATTTTACAACTTTCCCTTCTTAAATCTGAAGTATGTTTAACATGCAGGGTTGTTGAAATTCGTTAAAAAAGTAAAAAGATAATAACAAAATTTATGTTACGAACAATTAGACTCCAGTCTCACAAACAACATTTTAATCCCTTATTATTATTTAGTCACATGAATAGGAAACATTTTAAATGGCAATGGATTACTCATACTACTTGAATGAAACTTGCGTGTGGAAGGTACTACTAACTATCACCTCTGTATTTAATTCAATTTAATAAATTCAACCAATTTTTATTTATGTAGCATAATGCTTATTGAAATTTTTGGTTCTTCGGAAGTTTACAGAAAAAAATCACTAACAGTAAAATTTTAATATTTTTCCGTTTGCAAATTAAAAAGTAAAAGTTCCTACTGGTTATTTATGGCATTGTAGAAACCAGATAAACTATTATACCCCTCACATAAATAGCAAGAACTACCTGCCAATGACAAGGACAGTCAGTCAACCCCTATCGATTTTTGCTTAAGTAAAAGTATGAGAGCAGGACCGGCTTGGTTTGGCGATTAAACTTCAATCGCATTTTTCTCGAAAACTATGCAATTTTTACCTACCGTTTTTATCGCAAATGTATGTACTATAACACTGCTATCCACCTTTAAGAGGATACCCTTTATTTCGGAATCACCCTGTATAAGAAATTGAAAGGTTCTGATGAAATTGTAGGAGGTAAAATATTATTATTAGAAACCTTTGTGCAAATGTAGAATATTCTCCTTTACATGGTTATTGAATACTAACAAAAAATATCTACTAAGATTCGGTTTTCTGTCATTTTTTCGTCGAAACCTGGCAACGCAGCAATACTAAAAATTAAAAAAGAACATGTCTACATGGAATGAACATATTTTTTTGTTGTTAACCTGGCAACGACCAAGCGCGCAGGACGCTCATAAAGTCATAACTCTCATAAAACTCCTTAAACAAAGTCGCAGAACGTTGATATGTGGTTTAATTGACGTATCGAAAAATCTTATAAGCAAAAGTTGTTCAGAATGCAAATCTATGCCCACATACCAAGTTTGAAAACAATCGGCAGAATTTGGTTTCTTCTTCAATTCTAGGAAGGTTTTCTCTATGTAACTGCCACGACTTTACAGTTCGTCTTGAAACATGTGTTTAGTCAGGTGGCAGTTACATAGAGTAAACTTTCCTTCAGTCTGTAATTAATAATACTAATAAAATAAATTTTTTTTAAATTCACCGTTGTAAAATTTAAAAATGAAGGGAAAAATCAAATTGTGCCGATTGTTTTCAAATTTGGTATGTGGGCATATATTTCCATTCTGAACAACTTTTGCTTATAAAATCTTTTGATATGCCTCACGGAAAAGGTGCTTTACCTACACCGAAAATAAGGTTTTTCTGCCTATCAAAGCCTGCTTGATTTTTCAAAGATAAAAACATGGCGCAAGTTAGTTTCTAATCAAGCAGGGCTGATCCCCACAGGCTCAGATTTCAACTCAAAATTTTTTTGTCTTTTACACTTATTGTTAAGTCGACCTGGGGACACCCTGTATATGCCATTTGTGTTTTTTTTTGGAACGATAATAAAATATGGGTTTCCACACGAATGTTATTTTTGAAAACTCAAAAGAATGTTCACGTTCGAGTGTGTGACTCTAATAGCAACTTTCTCTCCAGCTCTCGTGACTGTTTGCCGTATCCAAAACGCCACTCTTTCTTGAGATTTATCGACGAGTCCTCGGTCAGATCTGCAGCTTTCATATCACCTTTCCATCTAGTCCCTCCCTCTTAATCACTCTCTTATACCTAGTCTCGCCATGTTTTGAAATTCATGTTTTGACGAACATCGCACTATGGGCATAATATGGAGGAGAAGATTTTACTGCATAACCATTTATTACAAAGTATATTGAACACAAAAGTAACATGTTATTCAAAATTTCCTCTCTTGTTTGAGATACATTTCTTCACGTGCACCTGAACATTCAAAGATACTTCCGCCACCGCTTGGATGATGGAGTTCATAAACTCATCCAAATTCTTGTGTATTTTTGAGCATACCCTATCCTCCAATTCTGTTCACAATTTGTAGTATAAGGCGTTGAGGCCAGGGCTAGAAGCAGACCATTCTTCGTATGTAATATCTTGGTATATTTGCAGACAACCATTCTTAAATTTTGTTTTGGCCTTGTGGGAAGAAGCCGAGTCTTGCTGAAAAACCCTAAATGCTTTTTCTACGGTGAACACTTTTTCATCAATAAAGGCAATTTTTTGAGGGTCCTGTCGCATGAGCAACTGCTTTCAATTTTTAAATCTAGCTTCTCGTAACGTTCGTTTAGTAAATGGGCACACCTGCGGTTGTAAGCATTGAGGTTGTGGTCTTCATTACGTCTGCGGGAAATAGATCTGGAGGATATGTTTGTTTGTAAAGACGTCGAGTTAATCGTGCGGCAGGGGTTGCATCTCATTTAATGGCTTGTGGAGGACGCCACTCTTTTTCGGTCATCGACGGAAGAAGTCTCCCTGAGTTTTTCAAGTTACAAAATATGAAGTTTCTACTTACACCATGATTTTTTAACAGACTGAATATTTTGGTTGCACACATCCCGAACTTCCATAGGGCTTTCACTGTACCACGCAACTCTTTTTCTGAGCTTATCTTGGAAACTGGAGACGTTGTTTTTGTTTTTTTTCCCATAACTGTCAACAAATCAGTAACAAACAAACGAAGTCGGGTTTACGGTTTATATCTTGAAATTGTGTCTTCATAACGTTGTTTCTATGTGTCTGCCCTTAAACTGTGTACCCTCTTCTAAGGAATTGTTAACTTAGTATTAGTTGCGGTTGTGGTTGTGGTTGTGGTTTTTTCCCACTGGAAATCCTGTCGTCCCATATAATCTGGTCGGTGTCCATCTGAAGATCTTTTATTCACAGTTGTAGACTGGGTTGAAGATCAAAAGCGCCTCGCCCGATGGGCGTCCACTCCTTTGGGAAGAATGAACTGATGTGCTAACAACATTCGTTGTCTCAACTTCATCTTCTACCTCAAAATATTGCTACTCCATCGCCGACTTTACCATAGGCAACGTTTGTCATCCTAATATGCGTTTCACTGTTAGAATACAATACAGGAAAGATAGGCAATCTATTTCTTATGAGAATTTTCACGACGCTTTTGCCAGCTTTTTTATGATAGAAATGTATCGAAATGTTGCATTCAAGCATGGAGGATGTTTGTCAATCTTGTTGCTCATAAGAACCAGTACAGTATAGTAGGCAGCATGCCAACCACAAGATGTTCTTCATCAACATCATTATCACACTTTTAGATGCAACAATCAATTAATATCTGACATATAGTCTGCCACCCACATCGCCATAAAGCAGTAAGCAACCACGTCAACTACCAACGTCTCGACGTTACTCCGTGGCCTACACGGCTGAGTAGGACCGACGTTCCTCAAACGGACTCTGATCCCGAAGAGTTAATAATAACAGAATCTTGGCAATTGCGCATCAAACGTGGAGTCACCATCATTATGGAATTTAATTCTGTGTATGAGGAAACACCTCCAAGATATCTTTAATGAAATTAGATGAAAGCAAATTACGGCCAGGTTGAAGTTGTAAGTGTGACACAAATGTCTCAGTTATGTATGCTTGATGTTTAATTCCTTTTAAAGGTTGGTGAACTGAATAGCTTTGTGAATTTACCTCGTATGTGTCTTTTAATTCTAATTATTTAGCTATCAAACAAAAATATTGAAAAGACATGGTAAAATCTGTATTAATGTTTTATCCAAATGGCAAACAAAAATTTCGTGTACACACATGAGCAACATGTCGATAAATGTAATGCTTATTTAATGAGCTTTTGGAAAACACTCAACCGTCTCATGTTAAAAAAAAACGGGAAGAGTTTAATGTGTAACATGAAATATTTCAAATGTCACCCGAGCGCTATTTTTGAAATGAATTTTTGAAACGAGATGAACACTTACATTAATTTTTTTGCTGCAGAAATTAAAAATTCCCGTCTATTGAAATTAATCAAGCGTTCATTGATTTGGAGAGGAGTTGTTTTTATTATAAAAGTTCTCCAAAAAGCAGAATTAAAAATCAATATAATGATTGCATATTTAAAGTTCCGGAAGCGTTTTGTCAGAAAAATCAACCCTTTGTAATTGTTCTTCCCTGACAAAACTATTTTCGTACTGATGTGCGTGGGAAGTTTTATTTCCGATTCCGTCTTCTGATGTCGATTATTTTGTGAAGCAAAGTTTAGAAATGTCAGGTCATCTTCTCTGAGAAGGAGCAAAATGAACATGTCCGTTTGGTTTATTCTTAACCAAAACAAGTATTTCAATACAAAATTTCTTCAAATTCAATTTTTTGTTCGGTTTAGTTAGAAAACTTCAACCTTGAAGAGGACAATAACTACGGAGGTTAGATTTTTTGTTCATGTATACATTTAATAATTATACCAGAAATATAGTAATTATCCCATTGGTTGGTTCTAGCAGTAACAATGTGTAGCTTACAAAAAAAATGCCTGGGATTTTAATTTTCGAGAGATCATAAAATCCCAAGGTTTCAAGTTTTATTTCCGCTAAAGAATTATCAAATGTTTCTACTTAAATCTACTAGACCAATTTTATAAACTTGATTTTGTTGTAAGTGGAAGCCAGCATGTAAATAAAATTCTTAATAGAAGTTTTTGTTTGATTAATATTCGAAACGTGAAAAATATATACCTTCTTCTCCTCTGTAATTAACTATCATTATTATACTTCACGAACACGTGTGAATCGTCAAAGGAAAATTTTTACTTGTCAAGTTCACAGAATAGGATAAAAATAACCGCAAAGTAAAACTCACGAAAAGATTAAGTTGTGTTATATTTAACGGATTAAGTTAATCTTTGTTCGGGTCGCATTTTGAAAGTTTCTTACAGAGGCTGTTGATCTTGAAAGCTAAAATATATTTTATTATAAAAATGGAGAAATAGACTAGTAAAACTTGCTCGATGTCGTTATGGGTTAGTAAATAAAGATCAGCTGAATTTTATGCAGCATCATCAAATTTCAGTTTCACTGCATTTTTATTCGTCATTTCCAAGGAATGAATTTCATAGTTTGAGTATATCATAGAAAGATAAGAACGGAAAAAGCTCTAAAAATAAGTATAAAATTGACCGCGGTCAACAAAGTATATTTTGAGAGAACAGTCAATAAATTGAATTTCATCTGCTGTCAATAGATTTTCTCGTGAAAAATAGGACGACAACCTTTAATTTAAAGAAGAAGTTTTTTCTTGGGTTGTTATTTTAAGGTTCTGAAGGGTGTTGCTACCAAAAGAGCATAGTGTAGAGTTTAAGTACTAGTTCGGTAGTCATACATTCTTATGCTGATTAGTTATTGGGCGCTTCTTTAATTACGAACACACTGTATAGATGAACATCTCAGTATTTTCAAGATTTCTTTATTTTACCTTCTTGTTAATTACTTTTCTTCAGCAATAATATCAAAAATTTTTTGAGTACGAATCAGTATTAATTTTAATACTATACCGTTCAGCTTTGCTTAATTTTTAATTTCCTGTTTTTGTTAATTTAATAAAAACGTGGGGTAAAATAACAGGCCGTTGGCATTTGCATCGGTTATTGACACTTGATATTATAAAATGAAATTTTAGAATTAGTAAAGAAAACTTTAATAATATTCTACCAATATTTCTACTTTTTGCGTTAGTAAACATAAAAAGCAAATTCCCTGGCTTCTTCCGCAATCTGATATAATACTTTTCACAAAAAAAAAACAATTGAAAATGATGGTAAATATACGGAGAAGCTCATCAATTTTTACAGACCATTTAGTTATTTAGTACAAGTGGCCAACGACTGAATGCTTTTTTTGTATGCTTGAAAATAACCGTCTCTAATCTAAACGTCAGATTTATTTGACGTAATAACTTTATCCCTCTAAAAGATAATCATCGATAAGAAGCTTTGTTTATCCACAATTACAACTGTTACTGCTATTCGCTAGTTTCTGGCAATAATAATAACAATAACACGAATGAAGGATAATTGCTGTGGTGCGTTTCAAGTTAGAATCCAACAATTCTGAAAATTCTGTAAAGCTGCCTAGATTTGTTTTATCTGCACAATGGGTATAAAATTAACCGTTATCAATGTCGTTGTGTGGCAAATCGATTGGTGTAAAAGTAATTGACACAAACACGCTCAATTAATTGGTCGGTTTTGCTAATTATTGTATATTATAGAAGGAGCTCTTGAATAACCGCTTGCTCTAATGCCTTTATTTTCTACTACATTCTTAAAATTGTAATCAAATCAGCAACTATAAACATTTTTAATTATTTCTCGGATGCTCATCTTCAGATCTAAATTGCGAATCATCTCGTTTTGTTTCGTACCTTGCTTATCTCAATAGGGTCTTCCACGATATTTCAAAAACCTCAATAATATACACTAAACAACCAAAAAAAACAACAAAAAAAAGTATTGGCACTGATTTCTCGATTAAAAGAAATTGTTTTCGCCAGTACGTGCGACTTTAAGATGTACAGCATTTGAAAAGATCAAGAAAGCCGCCATATTGTTGTGACGTCACTCCGCACATTGTCATTCCGCTGTAGCATTGTTTACGATGGAGTAGGCGGAAGGAAATGCAGATTTTCGAAAGAAAGCTGCAAACAAATATTGCATTGTGCCTGGTTGCAAAAGCAGCAGTATCGTCAACCGAAGAAATTGTTTTTAAGTGTCCCGACCGGCGACATACGAAAAAATTGGTTGAAACAAATGCGACGACTGTGTCTCTGACGTCTCATTTATACTGTCGCAAAGATCTCTTCAAAGTACACAATTTATTACTGTTTTGCATAAAATATCGACAAAAATGCACATAAAATTTGAATCTTAGATTTTTAAACGTAGAGTGTTAGTAAGCAAAATTTAAACTTTTTGGAATAGTTTATATATGTTTTTGTCAGTAGAACATTATTTTCATGCATATTTATATTAATTTCAAGATGCTGATGCAGCTTAGTTCATGTGCTAAAAATGGCTGCTTGTCGCGAGAGATCAGCACACACTTGAAATTTGTTTAATTGTAAAGCATGTTTTACTATTAAAATTTATACTGAACGTTTATATATGAAACAATGTTGCTATAAATGCAAGAAATTATTGGGAAAATCTCAATATATACAGGTATATTGAATTTATTTTTGAAAATGTTGATAGCCGGTGCAACTTCCTTATTTACTATGTACTCAAAGTGATTCAGGATGTTTTAGAATTCTTTTTGAAATCTTACCGAGTCTTGTGATTATTTTTAATTGAAATATGAATATTTTAAAGAAATATTTGAAAATTGGAAAAAGTTTAATTACTAAAGTAATGAATTCAGTTGTTTGAAACATTATAACATAAATCGCTTCTAAAAAACACTCGAGCTGTTTGAATTATATAATTCTATTTTTTAAATAAATTGTTAAAATTGGTTATTATTTTATTATAGTTAGAAGAAGATTTGGAAAATTATATGCGAGTGAATCTAGACCCTGCTGCAAAAATTCTATTGAAAAAGGTAGCGCTTCACCGTTTTTTCAATTGCCAGCTAGACAAAAAGAGGTCACATGCTCCAATATGTAGACCTGCAACGAAACAATTGCTGAGAGCACGCATATTGGCAACCATTAACATGTGCACTTTCGGCAGATTGTCCGATTGTCCCTTCACGAACCCATCAGAACTCATTGTCACCTCTAAACGAGTCTAATTGGTTATGAAACCAAATTAAAACGCGGCTGCTGCCTCGTATGCACTCACTCTCGATCGCCAATATGCGTAATGACGTCACAGCGGCTGTCCGCCAATCACGGCGTTCCGTCGGTCACGTGACAATATTTCAATATTTTACGATTTTCAACGCTGTTTTTCGACATGTTACAGTGATAAAAAAAAAGTTTTTCTTGTTGAATGATTAATTTGAGATTATAAACACAAAACAGTTATAATAATTTTTTTCAGGAAGACCCTATTAGTTATATAGACGATCCATTAGTTGACGGTCATTGGATAGATCACTTCAAATAAATTATACATCATTGTTGAGAATAGCCAGTCTTTAGGTTTTCTACATTGTCATTAGAATATTTGATAGTATTGTTACTGAATCATCAATTTGATGTGTTTTTCACTAAATTGACTGTTCTGTTTAAGTACTTTTCGCGGGTGTTATTAGTAGTGTTGGTGAATACCGGAGCTGTAAGCTCCAGTGATTTAATTACTTTGTATTGAAGATAAAAAGGAATTTGTAATGTCATGTCACCTCCAAAATAAGTGAATGAGACACGCTGACTTTCTTACTGTGCTATCGTATTGTCTAATCTTTCGAGAATGTAAGATAGTTCTTGAGTTTAGTTAGTGTTTCCAGATATTTCCTATTTTGAATCTCTTATCTCTACGTATGCACGTTCTATGTAGGATAACCTTCCTAGTTTAGTCTTTTGACTGATAGTGGGTTTATTGCTTGCACCTAACAGTGGTGTGGGCTTATGCGTTACGAACGGTCAAGAACAGTTATGCTTCTTCCTCAGAAGCTTACAAACGTTTTAAAACCGCTTTCTGGCAATGGACTCGAGACAACCTATGCAATTACTTATTGTGTGATCTTGCAAATGTTCTCTAGTTTATTCACGAATATCACTGATTTTTTCTGTATCTAAAAGTAGAAATTGTGTGGCTTTATTTTTTTATTGCTTCGATTAATGTGCCCCGATAAAAAAAGTTTTAAGATGCCAGGTCTAAAAGCGATAATAATGAAATGAAAACAAAAAAAAGGCGTGTAGACTGTTAAACGAGACACCCTATATAATTACATAGCCTCCAAAGCTTTTCTGATTCTCCTATAAATTCTGCTTATGGCATGTTGCTTTGTTACTTTATGGTTTGAAAAATATTAATTTATAATAAACATCAAAGTAAGCCAAGTAAACAATTGCTAGAAATTAAATATAGAAACAACAAATGATAGCATTTAAACAACATATAAATTTACAAAAGCATCACTGCCATAAAGTTAAGTATTTGAATTGGAATCCAGGTATACTTCTTGATGGCAGAGGCAAGTCGATGAATGAATTCATCTGAGAAATTTTGAAATATTCCTGTGGTCACTGCTCAGATTTCATTTTGAATTTTTTCAACTTCTCGATATGATGTGGTCGATTAAAATAAACTTTACTTAAAGATAACCCTAGTGACGGTCACTCAAATATTATGTGTTTCCGGCTTGGAAGTACTTCATTCAAATAATCCCGAACAGAAAGAGGTACTTCATCATGCTGGTACTACTAATCATTATTAGGATCCTCAAGTTTTTTGTAATCGGGATACAACAGAACTAGAGTACAAACGAGATGGCCTCTGAGTAGTTTTTACCTGTAGGGTTCCTTCATTAAAACAACAAACATTAATTTTTTCTGGATATTTAGTATGTGCTTTAGTGAGCTCAGTAGCAAGAATTTGTTCGATAACTGCATCGTTAAGACAAAAGCATACTAGACAAACTTCAAGCCTAATTGCGCTTACGATCCGGATCGTCTTCATTTAATTCTTCAATTAAAGTCACCTTGTACGGATACCAATTGTGCTTGTACGCTTTCAGTCTGGCCGGTCTTATTATCAGCAGCCAACGATCGCCGTTTAAGTACTGTGTGGATGTTTTTGGACTTTCAATACTTACTTCTTCTAGTACTATTTAGATGGTAGAGATCGCTCTTAATATGCTCCTTTTCAGACATTTTTGTTTCGATTTTGCTTACTCTAAAACGTGTTATGTGATTCTCATCACGATATGTAATGTAATATTAAATCAATTGCAGTCTTCTTCTCGAGTACTTTGCCTGTCCCCCAACCGCTCAAAATCAAAATTTCAATTTTTTTGTTTTTCGGTTAAAGATAATAGTCGGCAACAATAAATAGCAAAACAACGATACAAAATTGCGCACTGGCAGCAATCTGTCAATTGCAAGATTCACTGTTTAATATCTAACCACTGCACAGTTTGTTTAATTTGTTGTAATCTGAATCTGAAAGAAAAATCTTGGATTGCCATTAAAAGAAAATTGCACTGACGTCATTGCTGATAAGAATAAGGGTAGAAGAAATCTAAAAACTTTAAACTCAAATGTACAGAAAATTTTTTTATCCAACTGTTTGTCTTTTGTTATGTATTAGTAATGTTTAGTAAGTTTCATCCAAACATCAGTCCATGGTTTATGTCATTAACGGTATTCCGTATTGGTTTTATTATTAGCCTCAACTTTATAAGTAGACAAAAGGAGTTAATAAAGAACACCGACAGACTGACAGAGTAAATTCCTGGTGGCTAGACAAGTATTTTTCCGAATAGAATCCTTGATCGATTCGTCTTAATTGCAGAATTATCGGTCTTAAAAGTTACGTGCAGACATGTTAACTTTTGGGTGAATTGTCATTTGTTAAAGTTTTCTATAAATAGAAACTGCAGGGAACTGCCTTCCGCAAATTCTAAATAATTCCACTTGCACAGCGGTATATTGTTTGGCTGAATTTAGGAGAAAAGAAACACACCCTTGCAATTTGCCAATTTTCTGTCACAAAGTACACCCTGTATAATCAGAAGTAGTTTTAAAACACGCAGAATACATTTCCATACAACTCCTTTTGATGGGGATCTTTGATATTTTGACAAATAACGACGATTGCCCAAAAGTTAATAAGTCTGCATCCAAATTTGAAGACCGATGACTTCCCAATCAAGACGAATAGATCATAGGTTCCGTTTGAAAAAAAATGCTTGCGTATCATTGTACAAGAGGGAAGAAGATGACCTAACAAAATTCCATATATCAGCACTTTATCTAAGAACTTTTGGGATTTTTAGGTTTACCTTAGAGAAAAGTACAATTTTAATTTTTGTATCTAGTCTGATATTAAAATAAATTATTTCGTTTTATACAGGGTGGCTGAAAAATCGTTCACCATTCTATAACTATTTTATTTTTAAAGATATGAAAAAATGCAAAGGAGAAAGTTGTTTGATGTAATAAAGGGCATAATATCATGAATTGAAAGAAAACTCAACGCCTACTGTTTTTGTGTAACATCAACTAATTTTAATTATTTAAATGGAACACCGTGTATATTTCTCAAAATTCTAAATATACCTGAAATTCTCTTTTCAATCATATAAACTTAACTATTTTCTTGAGGTTTTGGCCTGCAAGATTACCCGATTTATCAATTCTGGATTATTTCTTACGGAGCTTTCTAAACCATCATGTTTATGTAACGCCATCAGCAAGTCTAAATGAGTTGAAAAATAAATTTTTCTACTCTGAGAATTAAATTATGCCTAGCTCGTTGTAACATTTCTGCTATAGCTGCAGTAATTTTAGTTTCCAACTCATTTAGACTTGCTGATGGAGTTACATAAACATGATCTTTTAAAAAGTCCCATTAGAAGTAATCTAGAATTGATAAATCGGGTAATCTTGCAGGCGAAGACCTCAAGAAATTCATTAAGTATGCTATATGGTTGAAAAGAGAATTTTAAGTGTATTCAGAATTTTGAGAAATATACGGTGTTCCATTTAAACAATTAAAGTTAGTTGATGTTACACGAAAACAGTAGGCGTTGGGTTTTCTTTCAATGCATGATATGCTGCCTCTTATTACATCAAACAACTTTCTCGTTTGCATTTTTTTCATATCTTTAAAAATAAAATAGTTATAGGATGGTGAACGCTTTTTCAGCCACCCTGTATAAGAAAAAGAAGGAATGACTAACCGGAATTGATAATTTTCAAAGTCCAATAATTTCAGCTATTTTTGGCCGATATAAGTTTATTTATTTTGATTATAAATATTATGAATTTCATTTCCAAAATGGTCAAGAGGAATTTAGATATGATACGCTACCGGTTCAGGAGATAAAACATACATTTTCAGATTTGTTTGACTGTGTGACGCACACCAAGATATTTTCCAAAATTTATTAATCAAATTGTATCGGGAATATAAGAAATAGCATGTTAGAAAAAGATGTCTGTACCTACCCTATTTAAACTATCAACCCTAATGAATACAGCCTGTCTAGAAATTTATAAAGTAAGTAGTATGTTAACCAATACATAGAAGATTTCATTTTTAATATCACACCTTGTTTCTAAAGCGTTGAAAAGGAAACATGAAATTTTTTCAACTAATGATTTTGCCGGATATAATTCGATTAATTAAAAAACGATGTATTGTAGATCAAAAATTTGTTTTCTAAATTAAGTTTATATTTCGAAAATGTCTGTCTCCAATGAGGATATCGACAAACCGAGCCATCTACGTCGTGCACTTGTATGCGTCTACAAAAGCTGTTTTTGAAGCAAGGAATACACCTCATGTCATAATTTACATTAATTCAGTCCAATACTTACGTATTGATTTTCATTTGTTAAAGATGGTGCAATGTTCATGCCTACATACACTCGTTACAGTCATGTGCTCGTAATGTAGAGCAAGCAACGCAGCAATGATATGATTTTTAAATCGTTTGCTTTAAGCTTTGTGTACACGTCATAATTATGTCGTGCTTTAAAGATCAGTTTATTATAATCTCTGTATATTCCAACAATGCAGGTTTCTTTGTATGAATTATAACGAGGTCCCGGAATGCAGATTGTTCGTCGTTAAAGCAAGCAGTTGCTTAATCGAGTTGCAGGAGGTTGTATCTAATGCCTAATTAAAAATATTTACGAATCCATTTTGATGAGAGATGATCTTGAAGATAAAGTTTTTGCTTATGATTATGATTAAGCAACTACTCTATTAATGCAACAGATTAAAATCTAAAACGTAATGGCAATCACAAACATATAATTCCATCGGTACTGAAAAGATGAATAATAGATGGAAATGGAAATTATTTTAAGCATTGTGTTACTATTTTCGAGACTAATTTCTCCATTCTAATACAAATAATGATTAACACTTATTGTTACTTTTATATTCATACATGATAAAAAAAGATAAAAAAATTAACGCTTTATCTAATATAATTGATGATGATTGTGACTGTTATTATTGTTGTTAGTATTATTATTTTTTAGAGAAATGTAGTACTACGAATAATAATTAAAGTATAACCAATGCAAAGAGAGGACAATCAATAAATGTGAACTATTTTTAGTTCAATAACGTGGTTATTTACGAAGTTATTGAAAAACCAAATACCGACTTCGTGATATTAAAGTATGGAAGTTTTACTAATTCAATAACTACTGTATTAAATTATGATAATATTTCCTGAGATACGATATCGTTACTGTTACGCATTTAGCTTCTTGACAATGATAATGCATATCATTTTATTAAATTAGCCACAGCGGAGGGAATTTCGTAATTCTCAGTCAAGGAAATTGAATTTCGCTTTATCCAAGGTCTTACAGCTTTAGTTTTTGCAAAACTGCGTGCGGAAATTTGGATATCTTTTAAGATAAAAGAAATCCTTTCCTCTTTTGGTTTTTTAAAGCAGCGTGACCTATGTAAATATGTATATGCCCTGAAAACCATATTTATTGAATAGGATGTAGGTCAGCTTGCCAAAAGGTATGAGTTTAGATTCGAATAAACTCTTCTTTCCAAATATTCAGTCGGTTATAGAGGGATAAATAAATATGTACATTTTTTATGTAAAAACATTTATAAGAGTTTGCAACTTTTCATACGTTTCTATAGTAAAATACTTTTTTCACCTCTGCTGCGGTGTGTATGTATCAAACACCGTCCTGGCAATCTGTCGATCAATACGAGCGCCAAATGACAATTAGTGTGTGTCTCACCTAATAACTAAAATAAGTTTTAATACCATGTAATAGAATCTGATTTACTGAAGAAATTCCAACACGTTTTAAGTTTTCCAATAAGCAATCCTATTATCAAAATGGAATTTAAGTGATTAGAAACAAGATTGTGGAGTAAATATTGAAATTGTAACGGCAGTACTTTATATAAGATTTACAGTAAAAGAAATTACTTGTTAATTACGTCCCTGTGTTAATAAAAACAAAAATTAATTGCTATGAAAAGCGTAGCAGTCGTAAAGTAATTTTAAATATTTCTCTTTTCTGAACGTTCTTTGAATAAATCTAGACTCAAGCCAGTGTTCGTTCGGAAGTTGAAATTATAAAAATTAAAATTTATTCAGAAGAATCTTTGAACACGAAAGGTACATAATTAAAGATGATTCCAACTTTCTTGTTTCACCCTTTAAGATAATTTGATTTGTTTTCCATTTTCTCACTTATAATTTTGCCACCCACACGTAACAGAAAAATTCATAACATCTGAGTGGACCTACAAATTTTAAAGATGAAAGGTGTTTGTGGTTTTGCAAAGTGGATGTGGATATAGTATATAGTACTGGAATTCGGCATTTTTTAAGAAGAATATTTTTAAGGTCTAATAAAAGTTTCATTTTATAGCCTAGCACTTCTATTTTATATGAAGTTTATAACGCCTACCGTATATTGGGCCCATTCGGAGGTAATTCCTCTTCTTTTGTCACTGTTATATTTCTGCTGCTTTTAAAACTAACGTCTTTCAGTAGGATAGCACGGCAGCATTTTTAATTAAATCGTGGAGATGTGTCGTCGCATTCGTTTATTTTTGGCTTAATATGAAAACTGCTTAAGCGTGGTTTTAGTAATTTTAGAGAGTGGTTTCATAGCGGTGTCTGCATTATTTTGCATGGAAGTAACTGCAAAAAGAAACTGATATGAAATCCCCCGAATGTTACTTTTGTGTAGTAGTAGCAATATTTTTATCTAGATTTTAGAGATTAATTACGAGATAGTTGCAGTTGATGTTTATTCTTTTATGCATTTAGAAAATTTTTATACTTGGTAGTTAGATTAATAAATTACCAAAGTTGACTCTTTGGTTTTTCGTTTTAATTAATAATTTAATTGTGAAAAATAATAATATTCGATGCTGTGTTGTGTATAATTTGTTAGATGATATTTTTTGCATTTCCTTTTGTTCAGAATTTATAGGTCAGTCAGTACCTTTGTGTAAAATGTAGCTGTGTGCTTTTTGAGGAAAACCATTATAATTAGAAGAGTTGAAATTTAATTTTGTTTTGTATCTCTGTGTAAGTACTAAATGATATTTTGAATAACCCTTGGGCTTTTTTGCAAATTATATCAAATATTGAGTAGTAGCTAGTAAATACATAAAATAGTCTCAAAGGAAATTATCCTTTTCACAGATTACTGCCTGCAATGGATTTATAACGTCAAATAGCGGTTTAATAAAAGAAAAGGTCCCTGTTTAAGGTAGTACCAACTGAAAGAACGTCTAGCAAGAAAGAAAACGAAATACAATTATCAGATTTGAACATCTTGTAAACACATCACAACACACCCAGAAAATAACTTCAAAACGAGGATGACGCTGATATTAACATTTTTGCTAAATAAACACGATTTTGTAAACTACAACGCATTTTCATTTTCAATATTTTGTTGAAATAATTTAGAGCGTAGAAAAGAAGAATATTCTGAATATTCATAATTGGATGCAATAATTAGAAACATTAAATCTGCGCTGGTCATAAAAGCTGCGGTTAAAATTAAATTAGAAAATTCTGTGCAGTCCCACAAAACAGATTGTCGGAATTAAGGACTTTTATTGTGTTACACGTTTTGAAGTTTTAAAAGAGTAGGTTTGGAAAAAATGCAAAAAAATTTTGACAACGAAAAACTTAGACGTTTTCAAAAAAATAATAATAATGATGATAAAAAATTTAGAATTAATGTAGTTGGCGCCGGTCGAGAGATGATGTATAATAACAGTTTCTTTACAAAAAATAATAACATCAGCTATTAATAGAATATAGAAAAGTTAAATTTAATTCTGTATTTTGTCTATGCGTAATGAGCATGACAGTCAAATAGAAAATAAATAAAAAACATGAGCTAGTAAATAATAGTAATTATAGTGGCTATAGTTAATATTAAATAATTCAAACGTATTAATACGAGAGAAAAAATGTTGAATATGTTCTACTTATTGTTAGATAAAATTTTACTTACGAAACTAAAACTTATAAATCGTTTTAGGCTAGTTAGTTAGCTAGTTTTCGAATAAATAAAGAAAAGATTAAGAACCTCAGTTAACCTTTAGTTAAATTTGTAAAAAATATTTAGAAATACTAACAAAATGTAAACACTGATGATTTTGGTATTTGACTAGGTTGTTAGTAACAGTAGTATAATTGCTATAGAGCTGTTTACATAAAGTTTAAGTAAAATATGATATTTTCATGGTTATTTCTATTTCCGATTACAGTGTTTTTTATCAAGACATTACTTATTCTGTTAATGAAATTTAAGCTTCACACTATACAGAACACTGTATTTTTTGCTGCTTGCATTCTGGAGTTGAATGAAATTGCAAAGCATCCATCTTCCTTATAATTTCTTTTATTAAGAAGTGCAGTTACTCACCGTAATACGCCTTTAAATAGTTTCTAAGAATAATGCCAAAGAATCAGTTTGTTGCTCTCTAAAAGGATTTTGAGATCGAAAATCAAAATCGACAGTCGGCCGTATCGCCTTCTTATACATTTGCTATACCTGCGATAATTCTTAGTATAAGAATAAAACACAAGATATTTCCCCGTAAGGCTTCCATTGACTACTCGACCGCACGCCTACTTTCGCATTCTCTTTACGATGGTAAAGCTTCCAAGTCGACAGGACATACCGTTCCCGCGCGAATGACGAAAACCAAACATAATAAATCCACACAAAATTTTAAAATCCTCTATCTCCAAAGTTTATGCAGGAATTTTAACTGAATTTGGAGGCAAAGTGCACAAAGGCTTGCTGGTGCTGCACGTCGAATCGATGAAAGGAAGACTGCACTCTCTTAGGTTTCGGGAATGTTTTTGGAAAGATTCGGAATTTGCTTACAGAATTACGTATATACCACTAAGGTATATTAGATGCAGAAAATCCTTCTCTCTAACTTAAAGAGTGTCCATTTCAGAACCATATTTACCCCTTTTCAGTTTTTTTGCTTTTCCAACCTCATAGGAAAAAAGGGCATTAAATAATTTTTGTTTCTTATTCTACAGCGCATCAAAGTGTTACAACTAAATTTTCCTAGAACCTCTGATACCTGCCCCAGAAAGGTTCAAAAGAAAACAAATTACTTTTGTTCTAATCAACCCCAAAAACTTAGGAATGCCACACATATCTAGCTAAGCTTGTTTCCCTAGTAACGCTCTTTAGTCTAGAAAAATCTTAGTTCGAACGGAACATAATTTACCGAGTTACAAATTTTTTTTAATTGGTAATCTTGGCATGTCATGGAGAATAAAAGTGCGGAGACAACCGAATCGAGTTGGGTTTGTTCGAGTGAATAGATAAGCACCCTTAGAACAGAAATTTGAATATCATGTTGATCAGACCATCCGGACATAAATTTCCCGAACGATTTTTCGAGAAACTTTAGGATTTCTTGGTTTCTCACCAAACTTTTCTCCTATCTTGCCATGGTGCTCGCAATCGGAAAAACCAGATTTAGCCCTCTTTAGCTTAACCTGTCGTAGGATGTAGGAAAACAGTCCGAGCGGCTTCAGACGCAGATAAAGAGACCCAATCGGGGTACTAAATGCCTAAACTCCCACCTCCATCTTCCTCACGCACGTTTACGGCCCAAACTCAAAATTGACGGAGACAAAACATTCTTTGGGGGCTCTACACGACAGCGCCCTTGGTCCCAGATCGCTAAACCTGCCCATAAGATTCCAATCAATTTTGTCCATTTTCGCCTCTGGGTGTCACCACGTTCGCTCCGCGTGCACAGGGTAGTTGAAGAATCCTATGCTTTACTTACTTTCCAAGTTTGGTCTCTTATTGGGTGATTAATGAAAAGCCGTCAGCTGACGACTCGCCTATCGGCCGGCCTTAATCTCGTCTAAATACAAGAGATATCATAAAATATGCGGATTATTTGATTCTTAATGGTGAGTAAAAATAACATTCATTATATATCGGATGTTTCAAGACAACGCCAACAAACCCACTACCACCAGGTGTACTGTTCATAACGAGACGGTTTTATTTAATCTTACTTTCTTTAGAATCTATCACTATTAATAATGAAATGGAAAATTTATGAAGGTGCTCAAAGTTTGTAAAACTGTCAACAAATCTTATTACAAAAATTATGCAGAAAGCTATTGTAGGCTTTGAGGGTATTCTTCTATATACAAGGTCTTCTAGGATTTCTGTAACAAGATTCTTATCTAATGCTGATTGCAACTATATCACACTGTACCAAAAGTTTGTTTTCTTTCTTTTTCAAGTTCTCTCGACTTTCCTAAGTGTGTTACCTTACTGTTCGAGATTATTCATTCATATTAGAGTTGTACTCTTTGTTATACAAGGTGACCAAGAAACTCCAATCGTAATTTTCTTAGATCTTTTTGTACGGAACCCTCTGTATCAATTATTATACTTATTTAGCTTAAGTTAGCACAGAACAACCATTTATGTCTTAATTATTTACTATCATTGCATTACCTGTTTGAAAGTTTCTCGTAGGAAAAATATAATTGGGCGATTGAACATGAAATTGTTTTATTAACAAAGCAAGTTACTAATTAAAGCATACTATACCATCTTCAAATAAAAATAATGTATGTACATCTTCAGAAGATGTTAAATGAAATAGGGTGTTGTATCTGAAAAAAAAGAAAAAAATTACTTCACAGCAGAATGTGTACTAGTTCAAATGGATAGTTTTGCTAATAAAAATAGTTAAAATCCTAATATGGGCTGGTGTCCTGCACAACTTTCATTCTAGAATTTAAGCTTTTTAAGATTAATGCAGATTGCTTCTTGTACTTCACTGTAATTATACAGATCTAATATTATTGGTCTTGGAGTGCCATGTCCTCTTTGGGATTTTAGGCGATTCTTCAAAAATATGTATATGTATCGGAGTTTAACTGAAGGTTCATGTAGTGCATTCAGTTATTACAAATAGTCTATCAAGAACTGTTACTTCCACCTTCAGAAACATACGAACTTCCATTTGAGTGGTTATTCAAATTCTGATCAAGAACCTGTACGCCTTTTTCAAATCGTTCTTGGCTAAGTTGCCATGAATTTGTTGGCACATAAGAATAGCAAGTTACAGAACTCGTTGCTATACTTTATACCACAAGGCACGCGTACTCATAAGTATGTACACACAATAGACTGATTATTCAAAATGCACCTATACCATACAAGCGTATATTACATACACCTGCACGTAATTGGATGCATGCCAATAGTTATTTACTTAACAAGGGAGGAAAGTAATTTGCTGCAGTAGAGACGTGATTATTGCGCTCGAGACGAAGCCGACAGTGTAAAGTGTACATTTTTTGTCCGTAAACTAAATTCATTTTCGTTTGAAACAAGTACGTAATGACTCATTACAGCCCATGGGACGTTATAAAGACGAAAAACTAGATCATTTCGCTGTGAACTTGGGCAATGTCAAATAATGAGTGTAATATTCTTTGTAAATACATGATGGATGTCTCTTACTTCTCCCAGGAGGCGAGCAGTTTTGGCACTTTTTCCCACTATCATCTGGAAAAACAGTCAAATCCCGACGATATTGACATTGCAAATACAGGGTTGTAATATTTCGTAAAATGAAAATCTTTGATTTCGTTTTTAAAGAACGAAATTCCGTAAAAATGAATTTCTTTCGTCTAGAGCAGTATCTATTTCTCAATATTTTGCCAGTTTCAAAGCAGGAACATTACTTAGGCTCTATTTACGTATGAAGCAAGAAAAATTGTCTCGCAAGAATGAAATTCACATGAAATCTGCTTAAAATATTTTTAAGCGAGATCTTCGTGCTTATCTTCAATTCGATATGTGTGAAGCAATTAACTAAATGCAATTGAAGGTTTAGATGGAACCTAGAGGACCAAAGCATGAAATCTGTTTTGTTGTTGTTGCTCTACCGATTCCTTACCGGTTTGGCGGTTGTTGTTGAGAACGCTGTTTCGCCGAAGAATGCATGGACGATTTTTCCCAACTTTTAGATAATTTTAGCTCCATTTGTTATTCAACGCTTTGGAAGGAAAGCGGAACGGAGAAGCAACTTTGATAGATTTTCAGTAGTTTTGAATTGAATTGAACATAAATTTTGGTCTTCTTGATAGTCTTCATCCCTTTTTTTACTTTAAATAGTTCAAATAAAACTTTAGCAAAAGCTATCTGGCCCAGATAATATTAACAGACGCTTGAAGAAAACTCATCTAGAATTTTATTAATTTCGATTAATTAACTTGTAGATTTGTATATATAAATCATATTACGTAAATCTATAAGACGGTTCCAGGTTAGATGTGGACAGGTAATACCATATCTTCGAATGTTTAGTCTAAAGTGCTTAGACTTTTTGAATGATTCAGACGTGCCTTCTTGGTTAAATTTGTTAAGTAAAATAAGTTATCCGAGCTGATGAGACTTTTCTTACTAACAGTTACTTTTACTTTAAGTCTTCTCGATCTGAAGGTGTTTAATAACACTTGGTGAAGGGTGCAAGGGTGCAAAAATGTGAATTTACCTCAGGGTGCACTAAGTTCTGAGGTCGGCCCTGATCGTCATATCTATGCAAAAGCTTTTTAGAATGGAACGAAAGATGTCTACTGGTCATCGGCTTATTTTTCACATTTTCTGCATTTCTAACATTAACTATTTCTTTTGTTTGCTTACCTAGTACTCACTTATATTGTTCCTAAAGTATTCTGTTCTT
Source organism: Ignelater luminosus (assembly GCA_011009095.1). Classification (NCBI taxonomy): domain Eukaryota; kingdom Metazoa; phylum Arthropoda; class Insecta; order Coleoptera; family Elateridae; genus Ignelater; species Ignelater luminosus. The sequence goes on along the minus strand of VTPC01000717.1, from coordinate 226,768 downwards.
ATGGTGTAGTACATTTTTCAGATATTGTCGAAGTATGGTTTACCTTTCTTTGTTAGGAAATGTTTTAAAGAACCTTCATTGTGAAGCAATATTAACAGTTAGCCATGCACTAATGTAGACTAAATAGTGTTAACATTTCAAGATGCTTTAATGTAGTGTTAGAGTGAACCATTTCTGCCAAGTCAAGATTACATGATTTACTACAGTCTGTCTAATGAATTGTTTTCTTGAGCTTTTGGGGTATTGAAGTATTTAAATGTATAGTATGTCCAAAAAAGAATAAAGACGCTTGAAACAATAGCTTATCAAAATATAAATCCTTGAAAAGAACACCAAAAATGATGCAATATTTGATTTTGTATTTGTTATTTCAAGACGATAATTAGGTATAAGGTTCAAGAAGTACATTCTTGTGTATATTCTAAGTTGTTCAAGTAAAAACCCAAAGCTTGAAACCTGGAACTGGATGCAAAAATCAAGAAGCGTTTTAAGGGTTCTTCTTAATATAGTTGTGAGAAGTCGCCTTTTGTGACAAATCTTTCAGTGCGTATAATACTTAAAAAAGGCAAACCTGCTAAAGCTACTATGTCTACGTCATTAACTCATAAAAGTTTTACAATTTATTCTATGCAGTATGCTTATACCCCAGTAAAACCGTTTGATTGTTATTGTAAAATTCGATATTCATTGTACAGGCAGATACAAAAATATCCTGAAGTCATGCAAATTGGTGCGTTTTTTAATATTGCAAGCAATTTTTTAAACATTTCGAATTTTCTCTAAACGAATTGTATTCGTTTAATTAAGTTTATAAAAACAACACGAAAGAAAAACAGAAGTACAGGTTACCATGCAAACTAATTTTTTGCTTGAAGAATTACTTCCAATTAAAACTGATCTTTTAATTATATTCAAAGCAAAAAACGGAAAACTTCAAAAGCCTCGCAGAAGAGTTACATTGAAAGAATTATGTACAATAACCTCTCCTTCGAAGATGTTAATTGTTATCTCTCTTAATTTCAAATTAGGCAAAGTTCGCTTTAAAAATGTTTATATTTAACATAATGTGAAAGAAATTTTGAATGAATACTTGAAAAGGGTTTATTGTAAATAACGGAGGTGGAGATTAAATTCAAATGACTTCTCTCCAGAAGACATCTTTTGCAATTTGACAAATCCCAGGTAGAAAACGGAATTGAAAAGAATCTACCCAATAACAAAACACGTCTTTCCTGTTTATCAATCAGCTTGCGTGAGTGAAATCTTATAAGATCTTCCCTATTGGGAGTAGTTAAAGATGCATGTAAGTTGGAAAGTGCATCTACCAAATAACTACAGCACACTTCTTCACTTTCCTTAACTATTGCCACCAATGTTGCTGTCTATTTTTATAAATACTAGATGAGAAAAATCAAAAGCCAGAAATTCATTACTATGATATTTTCTTCGCTCTGAAAGCTATTTGAAGTTCATTTTTATTCAACATCTTTCGATTGTGAAAATTAAATTATTTGTCAAATCATTCCCAATCAAAAACTGGGATTAGTGATCAGTGAATTCGATACCGCTATATTGTCTATTCATACGACTCAATAAGGCGTTTTGAGAAGAAACATGCTACGATAACTTAAAAATAGTAACAAAGAAACACTTGATGTCATGGTGGTGTCATCCTATACAAAGCATAATGAAATATGTGCTTGCTTTATTTTATAGCTTAAAACAGTTAACCTAGCTGGTGATAAATTATGTACAGTGTGTCTTGTGTTCTAAATTTGAAAGGGTGAATATTCCTTACTATTCCTGATAATTATTATGTTTGAAATTTAATATGTTCCTGAATAAAATTGTAGGTCGCTTTTAGCGACTGGTTTTCTTGAAACAAGGCAGCTGTAATAACTTACCAGCAGTGCAAACGCATTTTAAGTTCAATTTTCGACATTTCTCATGTTTCGCTATTAAAATAGAAACGGTAGCGGTTGCAAAAATTGCATCAGACAGCTTCTACTACCCGTGGCGTTGTGGGTTGTGCATAGATATGCCTTCAGGTGTTCAAACCGCTAAAATAAAGTTTCATAACCTCGAAACTTGAGTAGTATTAATATCGTTAGGAAATTTACTTTGGCTTGATTAATATAATCACCCTTGAAGAAAATGCATACCTTATCCTCCCATGCACCTACATACATTTAAAAATATCTCACCACAACCAACATTCTTTTTAGAATTTCATAATTATGCTAAAGATGAAAACAAGCTGGATAAACTAAGATTGAACTTTAATTAACAAAACCAACAAAATTCTGTAAAATCTAATTCTGCAATTCTAAACCAATTACGTTAATACAATCATTTGTATGTATATGCGTTGGAACATTATTATGAAATAACATAAGAAGGAATGCCGAGGTTCTATTGCAGTTTTTGTATCAAACTGAAATAGATTATTATGTTGTATGGTAGTGTTTCCAGTACAAATGATAAATAAACATGTGTAATTCATTATAGAGCTTGAAAATGTTAATTACTGATGTACCAGGTCTTCGACTTTTTTTTATCTACCATTAAAAAAAATGTGTGGTTCGTGAGTTTTTCGTTTTTCGCATCATTCTCATGCTCATTAGAGCACAGCAGACGGGAAGGTATTGCTGCCAAATTAACTGTCAGTAACTTTTCAGTTGTGTTGTGTGAAACGCGCTGTCGTAAATATTTTAAGCAAACTATGCATTAGCCAAGTGTCATTGTTCTAGGTTATTTTCTGTTCTTCGCTTATAATTCAATTTACATGTTGTTATCATCAATAGGCGTTAAATGTTTTACAGTTAGTAGTGACAACATGGAAAACAATGAATTAATCAGATGTTTTACGTGAAATGTAGGTAACAATTTCAAATGGGTTTACTCACAATTTATTATCGTTGCATATTTCTCAGTTTTGTTGTATTTCGATAATTTATTTATGTCTGTAGACAGAAAAAGCACAAAATTGTTTACTGATTGCCAAAAATAACCAATTATTGTACTTTTGTCAATCCTTACTCCGGCATTATACTGTTTGAGAAGCAGCTCACGTAAGGCATCAAAATAAAGCCGCATCAAATCCAATCGTTCTTGTGTCGACTCTTAAAGAGTTAATTTGTCGAAATGCTATTTTGTTTGTTGGGAGACGCGTTTTAATAATATTATTTCCAAGTTTACTTATATCAGGATTTACACCGTCGTAGCAATTGTTTCTGATTGCTATCGAATATAATAATACTTTCTTGTGAGCGGATACCAACAATAAGTAAGATAAAGTAAAATTGTTACCGTTCAGAACAATATTGACCATGCAAAAATTGGAATTATTAGAATTGACTGGTTACGAGGTCGACCAGTTACCTAGGAGACTCTCCTACCTATTTATGAACTGATTAATATTTCAATAGAAAAACCTTGCTTCAAGCCATGTTTAAAAGTTATGTATAACAATAGAATTATAAATGGAATAGTATTGTTTAAATATTTATAATGTAAATCTTATCCTTAGAGTTATTTGATAAAATCACCTTAACGAGGTTAACTGTGAAAACTTGTTGAAACTAATTTTATATAAATTCTCGCAAAAATAATATTTTTCAAAGTTTTGGAGCGATCATTTATAATATCTATTAGAATTTACTATGTTTATAGAAAAATATTTTAGGAATGTGAAAATAGGTTCTACCACAGTGATCACTTCTATTTTGAACACAATTAACTTGATACAAATTAATAATTACTAACGTAACTGTAACTGAATAGCTTGTACAAATCTCAGAAACATGTTGTGCTGACCCAACGAATGAGAAAAATCTCCACAATTATGTGCCCGGAAATGTTGCTCTCAAACTCGACACGAATTGTTTGCTGTTCTTATCAATAACACGTCGTAACATATGCTTCATGTGCAAGGGTGCTCCAGTCTATTTTAGTGTCGTCAGGACCAGTAGGTTGGTGCTGTTCTGATTTCAATCCATTAGAGTTTTTCCTATGTGGCTGTCTAACTAAGATGTAATGTTTATTCTACACCGGTTCTATACAGTGAAGTTTTTTGCGATTTTAATAGGTCATGATTTTAAAGTCGTTCACAATACCTCTTCAATTCTGGAGCATATTTGTCAACCAGTGGTACGACGTTGTAAGACTTGTGTCGCTTCTTACCAAAACTATTTCTAGCATCTCCTGCAAGCGTATAATATTGGATAATTTGCTACAATAATCTTCATGTCAATAAAAAATTTCCCAATTTACTTTTTAAGGGAACAAAACTTTTTTCATTATTGAGCCAGTACACGGTGCTGGAGTTTGGCTAAGCAATTCAGTTACCCTTATGCAGATCTTCATCCTTTGTTTTTCTATAAGATGTGTAATTGTGAAATACCTTCAGTTTTAATAGATGAAGAAGAATTTATAGATCATTTTCTGTAGAGCTCCATTTCAAAACCTAAATTTGTTTTTTTTTGGAAAAATAATTTGCAAATACTCAACTTTCCAAGAGTATTCCAACAATGATATTCTTCTACGTCTGTACTGACGATTCCCATTCTTCTCTTGTAGCAATTCTGAGTTCATTTCTAGTCGTAGTAGCCGTATTTCTGTTCCGAATCCTTTTTTCAGCATGTCCCATAAATGCTCGATTGGGGTAGATCGGGACTGTATGGAGGCTATTCTAATGTTGTGATAGTAACCTCATCGAGGTACTGTGTCACTGCAGCTGATACGTGGGGACGAGCATGATCGTGCATTAGCACATATCTCTCATACCCTATAACTCCAACATAGGGCACAACATGCTCTTGTAAGATGTCTTCAATATATCGTTCAGCCGTTATTCCTCCGTTAACCTCCACAAGCGCTGTACGTGACTCCCTACTAATACCACCCCAAAACATTATTCCACCACCTCCAAAGCTTACATTATTAACCCAATTGCAACTGTTATAACGCTCTCCGACTCTTTTGTACACCTTATTTCGTCCGTTCGGCTTTCAAAGTTGAATCCTAGTTTCGTCAGTAAAACAAATATCCTTCCATTCCTCCATGGTCCAATTAGAATGGACTCTAACAAATTCTAATCTTTGCCTTTTGTGCTGTTGGAAGAGACGAGGTACTACGGCAGGTACTCTGGCATTCAAACCGACTTCTTTTAACCTTCGCCTTATCGTCTTAGAACTAACAGTAACCCTTCTTACGTTTTGCAGCTCAATTCTTAATCGAGAGGATGTAAGCTCACGATGTTTTAAAGACTGAAGTTGAACAAAACGATCATCTGCAGCACCGGTGCACCTTCTTCGTCCTTGCCCTGCCCTTCTTTTATAATTTCCAGTTTTCTGGTACCGTTTCATAATTTGAGAAACCGTAGATCGATGTAATTGAACAATTCTTGCAATATTTTTCTGTCTTGCCATAAAGTTACCACTTTTACGGCATCCAATTCTTTGCTGTGGTTATTTCGGGGCATCGTTTTACAAAAGTTTTTTAATTACACATAAAGCAACAAAAAGAATAGAGCAAAACCAAATTTTAGTTAAAAATATCGTTTATAATGTTTATCAAGGAAACGCACTGCTTCCACAACTTTCACAAAACAGCACAATTACGACAAATGTCAAAACATAAACAAATTAAATGTTTTTCACAGTCTTCTAAAATAATAGCGTTACACAAAAGTGATATTTCAAGCAAAACATCCACATTTAGCTGGATTTATTAATATAATTGAAAATGTGCAATATTTTTGTCCATGAGTGTACATTGATTTGAGTAGGCGTCTATACCTACCTGTTGGTGTTAGTACTTTCGGAGTGTTCCTAAGCGGCATTTCTTTTTCTAACACTGACTGGAAAGGGCGTCTAGCTCCTCGATCTCCATTACATCGGCTTCCTTTCTGACATTTACTATTTTTTCATCAAATGGTCTGAACTGAACATTCTTCCTGGATCTTTCGTCCATCAGGGTCAGGATTTTCTGCTTTTCTGGATACGTTTATGTATCCACTATCGTCCATAAAAGCTAGTAAGAGAAAGCAGAATTTTGTACGATCAGACGATGTAACATTTGGGATTAAAACAGAAGACTACTAGAGCGGCCTTCATTTAGCTTGAATTTGGTGCAAGGCTTCCTACGATCTATCTGGAAACCCCTCGGCTATTATAGTGCCCTTGAATGTGCGAAACGGTTCGCTATGCTTCTTTGAAGGTCTGGTGACCTCTCCTGAGCGGCTTTATTTTTGCCCTCCTATAAAAGACAGCACTGTCTCTGTTATCAGTTTTATAGGTTCTAGGCCGGAGGCTATCGGACGATGTTTTTACTTGAACATTTGCAGTTTACTGAAATTGTTTTCTTAATGTTTGTTTAGCGGCTTCCAATAATCTTGGTTTAGCACTTTGAGCAATTGAATCTAAACCACTTATTGCGTCAAGGATTCTTTTTTATTGCTCTGGCAGAATTTTTCGTATACTCATGAGTATTGTGGTTGTGCACAACTTAATACTGGTTTTTGATATAATTACATTCTTTTCGGCTTTCTAAATTACACCCAGGAAGTCGTATTTACTTGGTGAAAATCCTGTTGGGGGAAGGAATGAAGAAAGCCAAAAATTGATCCTTTTCCAACTGTTTGTTATTCGTCAAACTATGTTGTTAATCTAAACTATAAATTTGTTTTTTATTAGCGGAAAGGGCATAGAAACCAAGAATATGACTTAGTTGGATTGAATAGTGTTACGTAAGAACTGGAAACAAAAGTTTTGCAAATTTGAAAATAATTTCGGTTTGCGTTGATTATTTTTTGTTTCTAAGTAGTTGTCAAGTATGATTATTGTTGTGTAGCTGCTATTACAAACGATTGTAAAAATGAAACGAAATGAAAAGCTTCGCTGCGAAATAGTGGCCAAGGGGTCTGTGGATCCTAACATAAGTTTAAAACAGTTGGCTCGGAAGTGCAACAAGAATTACTACACCGTTCGAAGAGTAGTTATGAGGTTAAAAGAAGGTAGGAGTATGCAAGATAAACCGAGAACTGGTCGTCATAAAGGTTTAATAGATAAGAATTTAGAAAAACCGATCGTTCACATCATTCATCGTCATCCCTCAATGTCCATCAAGGATATTTCAAACAAAAGCAGGTACTTCACATGTCAGTCGTAAAAATTAAAAAGCTGAACAACATTCGAACATTTAAAAAGAAAAAGGCCCCCAAAAGATCTGAAAACAAAATTCTAAAAGTATTATGCTATCGAGGAAGCTCTACGAACAGAAATTTGCAAAGAAGAAAGTGTGTGTTGTCGTGGATGACGAGACGTACAGCTTTTTGCATAAATAATATTGTAGTATTTTCTCTTAATGATTGAATTGATCAAATACACGAAATCTGATTTACCATTAATTACATAAAATTTGTTTCTTAAGAGCCCATAAGACGACATTGGACAATTAATATGAAATTAGATTTCGTATATTTAGTTAATTGATTCAGTAAAAATGACTTGCGACATTATTTATGCAAAAAGCTGTACGTAAAAATGGACTTGGTTACGCTACCAGGCCCAATAACACCTGGTTGTGATCTTGAGGAATCCTAAAAGACAGTTGCCTTTACGAAATTCGGCGAAAAAATATTGATTTGGCAGGCCATCTGCCAATGTGGGAAACGAAGCACACCATTTTTGGCGACTTTTGATATGTTATTGTGTAACAGCTGAAGTGTAGTCTAAAAAGTGTTTTGTCTGACCACCTTCTTTTCTCTAAACCTAATAGTATCTGAGGAAAAGAAAGACGGTTTTGGGTAGGTTGTTCTTCCCTTCCCCCTTCGGCTTTTCATTTAGCGAGAGCGATTTTTAAGGTATTATTTAGAAAGTCACAAGGAACATAAGTACCAAAAACCAAGACCCTACCCTAACTGCCCTTTGATTTTCCTAAAATGGTCGAACTATCAGCGTTATGTAAAGGAACGACAACTTATTAGAATGAAGCATCTTCGACTCCGTACAAATAATAATCAATCCTGTAATGTTCTCTGTCAGGCTGAAAAGTTTCAGACTTTATAGTGGTTATACTTGGCATACCCTTGAGCTGGACAAAGCACCGAGGTGAAGTGCTTCACTTACCAAACACCTGAGCTGAAGTGCTTTGAATTACCAAGCACAATAATTGAAAGCTTAAAGAAACCAATTATTAAATAGTCGAAAATTAAAATCTCAAACATCCAGCGTAAGTTGTTGGTTGCTTCAAGCTTTTGTAAGTATTTCGGATTCCTGTGAAAATGCTCTACGCTCCTAGGAAAGTCTCTCAACTCTGATATATTGGAAAGCCTTCTTCAAGCCTTGTTAGGTTTTGTACAAATTACTGACAATACTAAGCACAACTTTATAAAATATTTAATTGAAATACCAAGCGCTAAGTATTCATTTCAAAAGCACTTGACTAAAGCTCTGGTACACCCTCATCATTATCGATGCATCCCTCCTGTCATTATAGTCAGTTCAATTATTCTGGTTTGTTTTTCGGACATATTTGATGTTTACCTTGCTACTTCGAAGTTTAACTCTTTATGACAGTTTAGTAAGTATTTAATAAGAGAAGCTGTTGATACCTGTCTGCTAATTAAGTAAAATCCGTTTATCGTTCTGCTGTTAGAGGTCTTGAAGTAAACATGATTAAAATCGTTAAACTTAAATTTTTTGGTTCGATTACGAATGATGATACTGAGAGCAGATTTATGAAGAGAAACGGAAAGACATGGTGTTCTTGAAAATAATTTTCGTGAAGCTAAAAAAGACGTAGGACCATTTTAGGCCCATTCCATCCGAAGCTTTGGATTTTGATCGATTTTCTTATGTTTTATTATTCTTATTATGACAAACCCAAAAAGGTTTTCGTCTCTCTTTATGTTTTTGGAACAAAAAGTCATGTCGAGATTTTGTCATAAATTGTACGGTATGGGTCAATAGACGATTAGAGTACCAGACAATCTGCTTTTGTTTTGTTTGTGTTAACGTAGTTCAAAAAGTCGAATTTAGTTAAACTTTGAATCATCTTAGATAACTTAAATCAAAATCTTTTGCAGAAACTGTTTTCTGCCTTGGGATAACTTGGATAGTTAACTGTTAAGAGGTTTTTCTGACACACCCCAAAAACTGCCAACAAGAAGAAAGCTTTTATTTTCATCGTTAAATGCTGAATGACAAGGTCATTCGGTCAATATTGCGTTTGACATGCTAAAAATGAATTCGAAAAACAAAGTATTAAAATGCATCAACAATTTTTAAAATAGAAATAAAAGTAACAGTAGATTGTTTACAAACAAGAGATTTATTTTCTGCAAATTTAGAAATGTTGATAGTTATCAATCTGTCTAGATTATTCTGATAGCCGAAAAATATCCTTTGTGTATTACAAAAAGCAAGCGCTAATCCCACATGACAAGAACGAACTCTAAATAGTTTTTTGTCGTTTGAAAATTAATGGCCATTTCCTGATGTAGGTAAATGATTTAACGTCTTTCATTTAGAACTTCTATAATTGCTTCAGATATGTATCGCAGACATAATTTTATACCTGCGATACTATAAGTTTAACGAGTAGAATGCAAACAAACTCGTTTTGTTATCAAAATCGGTTTATTTTTAAAACACAGCTGTATGATAAACTCTTTTGTTATTTTGTTATCGTGATATCAAATTTTGGAAGCACTTTGTAATAAAGACGTTTGGGTTATGATGGGGCGAGGTTTCGAAAAATGACGTTCATAAACGTGAAATTAGCTAACAACAATAGACAAGAAGATGCGTAAAATAATACCTTTGATTGTAATTACGACTTCCATTTATGTGTTAATTTCCATAAAGAAAACTGCATTGTTCTCGTGCTTTCATTTCACACCATTCACTGTCGAGGTAATTGCTTTTTATACGTAGGTGTTAGTCTTTGTTAAAAAAATATTTTTCAATTTGCTTTTTATTTATTCTACAATTTAGCTTAATTTCCAGTTGAAATGATTTTTTAGCCGAAGAAAGTTGTGTCTATTTCTGATAATCAGAATGAGCTTTTTTATTTCCTATCAAACGGCTACTTTTATGTTTTCTCTATAATTTCAAGTGTATAGGCTCTAGGCTCGTCTATTAACCCTAGTTAGCTAATAAAAACTGCTTTATGGAGTAGACATAAAATTTAATGACTTATACAAATGTTTTCTCGCTGGTAAATCTTTGCTATCAACAACAATCATTTCTTGAGAACTTTGTTTTTATAACTTGGAAGTAAGCTGATCCAATATACCTTTATGTGCTTTTCAGTGTGAAAATTATTCTTCATATTTATATTTTGGGTTACTCAATAGGCCCATTTCTGTTACTACGTTTTAAAAATTAGAAGTGTGGATATGACGTGAAACAAAAGAGTTGACTTTAGTGAGCTGTGATAATTTTATGTCTCAAATGTTTGAGACTCCATTAAATACACAATGAACTCGTGATATAATCAACACAATATTTTTTTGCTAAATAGTTAAGTAGCTAACCAATGTTGGCTTCTGGAAACCAGTATGATTACAAACAAAATGTTAACAGAATCTATAATTTAGAAATTTTTCCTAGCCCATGGGAAAAATATTTTTTACAAAAGTTTAAACCTTGACAACCATCATTTTTGTTACATTATTTTACTTCCTCTTTGACCCTATAATTATTATTTTATTTACTTCTCTACTGTACTTATAAAACCATTCTTGGTTGTTAAACCAGTTGTTCTCTAGACAAATTAATTATTGCAATGTTAGTGAACTGCACTTCTCCAACGGTAACTTCTCGTTATTGTACAACTGTTAAAGAAATTAACAAACTACCAAGCCTCATTTTTTTGTAATTTATTGCCCTAATAAAATATTATGTAGTTTAAATCACTTTATAAATTTGAAAAAAATTGTCTTGCATCCTTTTCACTCTTGGTCTATTTGTAACTTCACCAATCATTCGTAAAGCAATATAAAATTAGTGAAAAGTTAATGTATACTATAATATGTGTCATTAATTTTGACGAAAATATGCATTTAAATAATATATTAACTTTAACAACCAGTTAGTCAGTAAACTAATAAATATAAAAAATTAACGGAAAGCCTGAAGGCACTAATAATTATAGAATTACTGAACACAGGCGTTTCTCACACAAATGTTTGAAAAAAAGGCACTTACTAAAGTTTCAGTTAAGAGTTAAAATTTAAATTTAAAATTAACAATACAATCCATACCTTCAATCATAATATTTTCATAAAAGTAATAATTTATACAGCTACAATGCTTGTTGTATGTATGACGTAAAATATAAATTATGTACATAACTTTGTACGAAACCCGTGTCAAACTCATTTTTTTAACAAATACAAGCGCACCAATGCACTTCTGTCATCAGATTTGCAGCCCACATTTGCATGTCGCCTTCTTATTAATTTACTGTTTCGCGTCGTATGACTTGGATGAAAGCCAAGTATCTGTATATAAACCAAAAATAATTTATCTTAGGAAAGGTACGAACGTCTAGGGTACATTAAAATTTAAATTAAGTACGGTTATTGGTGAATAATTGTCGAAATATGAATAAAGCGTTTTATTTTCTGCGCTTAATAATAATTTTGTTACATCAAAGCAATAAACATCTTTCCGTTTTATGTTCGGGATGGATATTAAAAGGTGTTTTGGAATTTAATCGTTAGATGCTGGTTATTATGTGTTTAAACTTGATTATCTTTATTACTGATACTAATCTTTCAAATTTTATTGAGGATGCGGTTTTAAATAAATACAGAAAACTTGAACTAACGGTCAGTGTAAAATAAACCAATTTTTGTGTTTTCTAACATTCCTAACTATTTAGTACACCCTGTATATGGTCGACGTTAATCTCATTTTAAAGTTGCTTTGATCCCCCTTCACAAATTTGAAGAGCAGTAGCAATAGGTAAAAGTAATTTTGGGCTTGTTTTTTACTGCAGGATATCATTGAGTAATTACTTTTTTGTGTTAGAATGTATTACTAGCAGCAAAAATAATGGAACAACCAACATCCAACATTCTTATACTAATTTAATTTGGCGTATTTTCAAATCGAAATTTTAATTAGATTAATTTTTAGTTAATTAATGATATCGGATTTGAAAGTGAAGCGAAAGAACCTCTACAGAGAAAATCAATTTTAGTAAGTACATTCATTTTACTTTAACCAAGAATTCTTGTTTTATTAGACAAAAGTTACGAGGTTAGAGATACAGACATGCTTAAAATGTAATTGTTATTAGTGAGACCTCGCACTTGTTAAAATTGCTTTCTTTATTGTACTTACATTTTTAAATGGAGATTTACAACGTACTATTAAATGTAACTTTGAGGGATTTTAACGAAAATTGTTCAATCTTTTCCACAGTATTGAAAAATTAACAAACAGTTAACTTCTTAACAATATTTTCTTTTTTCCGTCTCATTCTTCTCTTTGGTTTTGGTTTTCTTCGAGAATTTGTTTTTTTCAAAATAGTTTTTTCTTCGATTTTCCAATAAACTTATTAAAATCTAATTTCACAAACTTACTTACATAGACCAACTCAGGGAAAACAGTATCAACAGGTATCTAATCCAAACCGTAATGTCGTTTAGTAACTGTTGATATCATGAGGATGAGGTAAAGGAAAGAAATTTATTACCCTGTTTTCTAAAGACGACTAAGTTTTGAAACCTAGATTTAATTAGCATAGAAAAAGACATTGCTTTTCTTATTTTTCCCATTGGATGCGCTGTTTTCAAGTAAAATAAGAAGAATAAATCATTATGGATATATCCGACCAGAAATTGAAACTGCAAAATGTCTCGTCTCACATGTTCATCTTCTTACTGCTCCATCTATTTTAGAGATCTTACACCTGCTGCGCATATTGACGAATTTAGGTATGTTTTGAATTGAAAGATATAACTCTGAAACCAACTTAAACGACTATTTTTATTAGTACAGAATAAATACGTACTACTGACCTGACGGAATGAGGAAAAATAGTTTTTAGTCTTTGTCTCAGATAATTGAGTTTTCTTTAATTTGCTAACACCAACAGAAGGATGAGGTCATTGTTACTCAACGTACCACACGATCATTCTTTGTCTTAACCCGTTCACGTGTATTGCGTATTCAAAATGCCATTCATAGTACATAACTGAAGAAGCTTTTTCATAGATCTTCAGAACTTTTCGATAAGAATATCTAAAGTGCATGATAATTATGACGTAAACAATTTTCAAAATCGGTCCCTGGACCATAAAGAAGTTTTAGAGTTTTATGTTTATTTCTATAGATTGAGTTTTCGTTAGTAATCCCACAACTGTGTTAGATCAGTAAGGCCCTAAACAATGTAAGTTGCAAACCTTTAAAATCTCGATATCATACAAAGACGAATCATAGAAAAATAAAATGATGACGAAACTCAGCGAAAGGTCTTCTATGATAATTAGAATTATGACAACAAGATCTATCCAAAACAATTTTCAATTGCTTTTCCGCCTATTTAAAAAAATGAAGTTGATGATGGTTACTCGAAACCGAAACGTTGCATAGAAATTTTGTTGCCGTATTTCAATAAAGCACAAAGAATGGCAATGGAAAAGTGGTTTTAGAGTTCCGCTATCTCTTCAAATAAATGAAAGAAAAAAATAATAGCGAAAATCGAGAAATCTACTTTTTTGTAAATATTTCTGAAACTATCCAAGATATCTAAATTTTGCAAACGCCAACAAAAAGGTCCTATAAATAGCCAACTTTCATACCATTTAACCGATCCTATATCTCTTACCGTTTCCAAGATCCCCATGCTGTGCATTCTTATCTTGGACACACTGTATTTACCATAGGCCTGAAACGCAAAAAAGCGTGGAAGTTGTTTAAATTTATATACATATATATTTGTCAATTTTAAGAATATCTCAAAACCCGTGCACCCTATTAAGAAAATCCATGTACAAAGGATGTTGGGAATTAAATTTCCTACAAAATTTATTCTATGAAAAATTTTGATTTTCTTAACCGTTTTCCCGCAAATGGTGAAAATTTAATTTCCAACATCTTTTGTGCAGGAATTTTTTTGATAGGGTACACGGGTTTCCAGATATTTTTAAAATTGACGAAAGAAATATATATGTATACAAATTTAAACTTCCACGCTTTTTTGCGTTTCCGGCATATGATAGATATATTGAGGAGGTCGCAACCTACAACTTGGTATAAAGAAATTCCTTACTCTGCTATTTTCTGAAAAATCAACGTTTTTGTTCCTAATTCGACTGGACCGTAGGTTCAGATTTTGATCGAGGTTCAACTGCACAGAAACAATAATCGTTTTCATGGAGTTGAACCTCGATTAAAATCTGAACGTAGTTGGTACCCGTCCTTAGTTTTTGTTATAAACATACTCACTTCTTTAGTATTTATGTATATGGTAAAGAATTGATTTCAACTATTTTTTTTAATATCTCACTCAGACAATTCTTCCATTTTAATATTTCAACTAGGCACAGAAGCTTCATAACAATTTTTTAATTTGGTTTCTTCGCAAAGCTTTCAGAAATGAACTTAGAAGTCAAATCAAGATTTTGTGAGAATGTTTTATCAAACCAAGTGGGAGTTCTTTTGTGGAAATATTGAGAAACAATTACCAGACCTATTGAATTGAATAGGAGGAGTTTTTTCTTGTGGAGGACGGAAGATCAAAGATTATTATGACTATTTTGAATTATATCGTAGACAATATCAAGCATGCTCAGGTAGTGGATTTATGGACTCAAAGTGTGTAATATGGATCAAACACATGCAAGAATACAGAATATTTAAGTTATTTTTTATATACATTGCGTTCCGAAAATCCCTGCCAATATGTGCATTACAAAATTTCCTGTTCAGAAATATTGCTAGTACCTCAGAAGAATTTTCTTTCGGTGAGGTAAATTTCTAAGTAGATTGTTACTACTAAAGACAATTTACTATCTGACAGATCTTGTATTCATTAACTCCATCAGTAACAGAGATCTTGCGATCACTTTATAAAGAGCTTGTTACTTCACCAAATAAATCAGTCAGATGCGTCGTTTTCGGTTTCCAAAATCTTCTTTACTAAATAAATGTTTATTTTCAAATCCTTTTATATGTGCCTCTTTCCATTTTCTTTAATCCAGTTTGTCTAATGGCCATTTGGCAATGGTACTAATACCAAACAAATCAGATCACTAGACGAAATGTGATTAGACAAAGTGTGATTAGATGAAATGGGGGAGATTTATGTGCAATAGCCGGAAGACAACTAGAAATGAAGCACTACCTATTACTAACTGGAGAAATTTGAGGGTCATGAGGATCCGGTTTTAGCCATTTGACGCGCGCCCGGGCGCACTATCGCCCCGTGCGAGAAATTCCGAACATGCCTCGAAGTTTGTCGCGAAAACGTTCGGGACCGTTCTGAACCTGATGACTGACACCGAAACGGTCCGGAAGGTCAAATGGAAAAGATTTTCAAAATTCGAAATCTAAGGGTGTCTGTTTCCCGTTCCTAAAAAACTGAATTCCATTCCGTTCACTTTGGCGTTTTTCGGAAACGTCCGCTTTAAAAAGTCCGATCGAGACTGGATTCTTACTAAAGCCATACCTCGAACCAGCAAAAGCTGAAACCAGAAAGTTAAAACAACATTCTTTGTTTTTTAGACGTTTCCGACGCGGTTATCGGAGATGTCAGAGCGACGACCATTGCAGCTTCGAAAGCAATTATACGTTCGTTATATAGAAAGCCTAATCTTTTTCTAGGCCTGTTTTAAGAGATATCAAGATGGCACTCGGTAGTTAGGACTTACGGCCTAGACGAAAGAAAGCTAACCTGATCTAATCTGAGCTAACCTGACCTAACCTAACATAAAATGAGCTAAACTGACCTAAGCTGGTCCAACTTAACTTAACCCAAGATGCCTTACCTTTTTTTTGTGTGGTCGGGAAAAATCTCCTCATCAATCACCCAGCAGTCTGTGCTGCTGGGTAGTACAGGGTTGACGGACGTGCTAAAAACCCCTATCCACCAATGACGTCGTCACCATCCGCCGCGGAACCGCGCGAGCATTACTTCGCGGCGAGGCATGTCCGGGAGCTAGGTGATCTGCTCCCCTGGATCTTGTGTCATCATATTATTACTTTCGTGTTTGACTATGAGTCTTGGGCTTGCTTGCTAACTTGAGCCTTGTTCTCCCTTTCTTTTTTCCTATTTAGAAGGACTAGTTTCCTATATGTCTCGCAAGTCATTGTACCCGCCTGGTTGCATTCGTAGCAATACGGATCGTTTTTGCATTCCCTGGCTGTATGCCCTTTTTGCCAGCACTTTAGGCACTTTTTGTTTATCCCTATCGTCGGTTCTACTTCCGCCTCGCAGTTCCTTGCATGGTGGCCGCATTTATGGCATTTATAGCAACGTGTCGGGGTGATTATTTCGTGTATCCTACAGTTTGTCCACCCTACTTTCAATTTTTGTCTAGATATTAGTTTGTTTGCATCTTTAGTTTCGATGCGTACAGTCGCCACTTGCCCATTCTCCCTGCTATTGGGTTTTAACGTGTACACCCGGCATTGCTCGTCTTTTAATCGCTTACTCAAGGTTCCCTCGGTTGCCGATTTTATTTCCTCTTTTGTGACGGTGTTATACAGGTTCCTTACTATAATTACTTTTAGCTTTTTTCTGTGACTATCTCTTGTGCTTTTCCTTTTAAGATGCCGTTGATGCTTTCTTTGAATCTTTTATTCGCGTCTTTTTTTTTGTTGTTTTGATAAATATTTTCAAATTACCTTGCCTAGTTTTCTGTATGCTTTCTATTTCCACTCCGATCTGGCCTACATTGATCTCTTGCTTCATTTGCCTTAAGATACTACCAAACGTGTTCCTCTCTGCTACGTTCGGTTTTATTTCTATTACTGGTTTATTTTTCGTTTTCCTTCTTCTTGCTTGTACGCCCCAAATATTTGCGCTATCTCTTTCTGCTTGCTGTCTTCTTCTAGTTCCGCTTGTGTTGTCCTCGTTCCTAGGATTTGATTTGATTTCTGCCTAGTGGAAAATGCATTCCAATATTTTCCTCAGTATCATGGTGTAAATATTCAGTTTGATGGCTATCGCGAAGTTAGGTTTACCCTCTTCACCACACCCTGTCTCAGTTTTTGTAATGTTACATACATTTGCTCCATATTTTTTTCTAAATTTTTGTCACTCTAATTCTCTTTGGGCTCTTCGGCTTCTAGTATGTACCAATTACTTTCTTCCGTATCTAATGTTACCTTGTCCATGGTTTTGATAAAGCTTTTGGTTTTTACATGTATAATTTTCCCGTTTTCCAACTTTTTCCTGCAAGGTTCTGATAACTCTAGTTGTCTTATCGTTCGTCTTTCGCCGTTTCCTTCCCGTCCATAATAAGGACTATGTCGCTTGTGCAGTAGCAACTCTCCGCTTAAGTTATCTAGGAACCATTTCTTCCTCCTCTCCAGAGCATCCAGAGCTTTACGGACCGACAGGGTAGCAGACCGACCCTCGGTTGTTTACATTGTTGAAAACTAATCATAATATAGTAAAAAGTCTCATATACCATAACTTGTTCGTCTGTCTTGTAGACTAGAAACAAAAATTTTAAAATGTAATTCTCTTCTACCTCTAAATACTATAGAAGCTGACTAATATACACATTAATATAATTATATGTAATTAGGTTTGACGTAGTGAAATAGTAGATCGTTATCTTGCAAGTCTGTTAATTATTCACATATCTGTTTTACTGATAATTTACAGACTAGTAATGTTCATCATTACCATTAGGAATAAACTAGTTTATCTATTGATAGACTTTAACGTCGTATAGTAGAGAGTGCTGTCAAACATATCGGTTATTAGTTAATTAATATTTGATTTTATATTTCGAGATCTACATTGTTTTCCCATTTAGATTACCCACAGTTTATTACCAATAACATTGATAAAAATAATCCGAAATGTGGACATGCCAATAATCCCAAATTAACTTCAAATTTTAATTAATTCTTGAGATATTTAAAAAGTACTACATTATTTGTTTTTTATTCTATAAAAGAATCACAGAAGTTGAATTCGTTGAATTATTTCGTTGGTGGTTTTAATATTTCGTGCTTTATAAGTTTTATAGGTTCAAGACACAAAACTTTCTAATTAAAATAAAATCAATACACGTTAGTCTTAAGACGTTTATTCTATTAACTCCAGAGCGAAATAAAAAAAAAATTTACTCTTGAGCGGCAATAAGTACTAAGAGAAAATAATGTTTCATTAAGGTCCTGCAAAAAAAAAGCTCTCACCACTGCTGGTATTTACGCGTTTACTATTTGCAAAATATTTTATTTCACGCAGTAACCAAGTTTATAAACAGTTAAAAGCGGGCAAATAATAGAGAAAATTCCAAATTGTGTGCGAGAAATCTTATTACTTCAAGCAACGCTTCACCCTAATAGTGCGAATGAGAGATTTGATTAATTCCGAGTGATTTAATTCGGTCTTTTATATCCAGCAGCACACAATTAGGGGTCCACTTTCGCAGACTTGCTTTTCTTCTTTGTTGAATGCTACAGGGAAACGGTTAACTTGCGATTGCAGTATCGACGTTTATAGGGATTTTGTACTTCCTGAATAGAATTGTAAGATAGCTGCTGATCGGAGGGGAAATGTATCGTAGATATTAATGTCGTGGCGGGAAACGATGAGTTTTCAACTAAGAGAGTTTAATTTAGGCCTTATTGCCGTGACTAGGGGTTAGCGTGGCCACTTATGAGTTTCTTGGCATGATTAGTAATTTCCAGACCAATCATGAAGATGCTTTGTACAGGTCACGAAATATAGTTGCAAATTTACCTCGTTCGTTATACTCAGACGTTGGAGTGTTAAACTAATAATATTAATACGTAAAGTACCTACGTAAGTGCAAATACCATAAAACATGGTTGTTATGAAAATTCATTTCATTTGTAACATGTAACAAAACGTTACATGGTTGTGGAATACCTTGAAAATATTAACTTATTTATAAATACAGCTAGACAAATCACTTTCAGATCAGTTTTTTAAATTGGAAATTTCTTTTATTGCAGTATACTTTGAAAAAGATTTAAAATCATTTCGTAGGTTAATATTTTAAAAACTGGTTCTGTATATAAATTTTAAAACATTTTATCTTTCTTTTATACTACAACACATTATATCAGAGAAAGTAGAAGTGATGTATGAGCAATAAATGCAGCGCCCACGGAAAATTTTTGCGAAACAATTGCTCCATAATCTTAATATCATTTTGTAATTCGATAATATTTTACCGTTTCGCAATAGCGTCTAGCACTGTAGAATGAAGGTTTATCACGTTATTAGATTATGCTGAATCTTTCGGAGACCTTTAATAAATAAGAATTGACAGTATCGCTCACTCTAGATCTGCACGCTAATGCCTTAACTATATTTTAATTATTAAAACGATTGTGTAACCATTGAAAAGGATATTCTTCTAACAACATCGTTAGTTCTGGTTTCGCGAAGAAGAAAATTATTTGCAAACAGTTTTAGAGATTCAATTTATTTTGTTTACATCTCTTTCCACTTTTACATTATTTTTCAGTTATTGTAGAAGAATCTATCAACCCTTTTCTTTTATGATCCATTCAACACGACAGATAATATATAATTTTATTGTTGAATTTCTAAAGAGTAAAGGAAAACTTTTTATTTTTTTTCCAAAATCCATACGTACAAGAAAAAGTTAAATGTTCTCGCCCCTTTTTCATGAATAACACTAAAAGAAAATTTTAAAGATTTATCACTGCTTTTCGTTGTAATTTTCTTTTGCTTTTAAGGAAGAACACTTTTTATCTTTTTCATCGATTTATTAAAAAGAATACGAAATTTGTTCGAGATTACCATATTCTCTCGTGTACACTACCTTCAGACAGTATGAATACACTAGATATAAATAATCATTTGCTAAAGTGATTCCGATTTACAAAGTTTGTTGTAGGTAACTGTCATTTGACGTTTGATACAAATATGCATCTGGTGTTGCAGTGACTGCAAACCTCTCATAATCTGAGAGAGGCGGTATCGTTCATAGTCGCTTACTACTGAACATCATTTTATAAACACCCAGTATAATTTGAAGGATTAAGTTGTCAAAAACATGTTGAGTAAAATTCTTCCAAATATTTTTATTTGTCATTTTTATAATGTTGCTGTTAACTGTTTTAACTTTGAAAAATTGTCAGATACAGCTTTTATCCACGAATGTTCTGAAAATAAAAATTGAATTAATATACAAATGAAGACTGTATATACACTGTTCACGATCTTTATGAGTCGTAATAGGCCATGCTTTCATTTTGTTAGGTTGCAAGTGTTTTCTTTTTTGTTTTTGGCGCCGTTGCACGATCAAAAATTTTGCATAAACATTTAGTACCGATTAGTTTTGTTTTGTTAAAAAGAAATCAAGTTTTCCGTATATTTACAGAGTTACAAAACAAAAGACAACAGCGTGAAGTCAAACATAGCTCAAATCATAACCTTAAAGTACATTAAGCGTCAATAAGATTCTGTCATTCTTCCACAGCCATATACGACCCATAAACATCGTGAACGCTGTATATATATATATATGCAAAATTTTTATTTTATTATTAACAAAATATCATCAAAATCAACAGAAATACATTTTAAATCTAGAAAAATATTACAGAAAAATCAAAAATGGTACAGATTTAACAAACTGGCATTTTCAAAATTATTTGAATCGTTCGTCAATAACTTTTGGTAAAACCATCGATATTCTTCCTTGACAAATTGATGTTGCTGCTTTAAATTTTCTATTTTCTCATTAGAGATTTTATCAGTTCTTCCATTAATACGAGAAACCATTAAAACTGTCTGGAATTACTGGCGTGCTCTTGGTATTTCTAGTAAGATTAACTTTCTTGAATAAAGAACTTTCAACATTGTTCTTTTTATAGGTATAGATAAGATCCGTATTCTTCCACTCTTATCCACTTCATGCCATTTGTGAAATTCACAGGCTCATTCAAGAAATTTTTCTTTCTATTTATTAACCTAACAAATTTTCTTGTTTTCTCAGAACTTTTTAAATTCTGGCAAAGTCACAATCTGAATCCAAGTAACTATGCTTCACCTCAGGAAATTTGCAATCTATAACCTTGAATGTACCTTTTAATATTAAAAACTGATAAAGGCATATCATCAGAAAGTTTTTATTTTGACCCGCACAAGAATCTGACCATATCACGAAGTGAGATATACTTTTTGTTAAATTATTATCAGATTCAAAGAACGTCAATAAAGATCTACAAACTTCGTTGTTTTTATTTTCTCTTGCTCTTTCTCTGTCCACACTTTGTAATTCGAATGCCTAAGTTATTTATAAGCTCGGTGTTAGACTGCTCTGCATCGCAGGTACTGGGATGATTGAAGAGAAAGGTAAGTTCAGTTGAAAAAACTCTTGAATATGTATACCTACAGTATTTTGTTTTTTTCATCACGTCTTTGTAAATACAATTTGTGCATTATTAAAATGTCCAACAATCATGAAAGATATTGTTTATGCGGGTTGTTATGTCTGGAATAATTGGTTCATTCTGTCGGGAAAATTTTTATATGATCAGTTATAAATCTTTTCACGTCCTCACCCAATTTATGTGGCCTGCTGTCATGTTGTATTCTTTCATCGGTTTTTGGTACAGACAGACCTTCTTTTAATTACCGTTGTAGATATGATTGATTTATGTATTCTTTCCCATTCTGTTTCGCAAGCGCAGACATTTTTTCTTCTGCAGATGTTCCTTTCTTGTTATCTTTTCCCCTATGTTAAATATCTTCTTTCTTCCAGTTTCTTTATTCTTACTGATACTTTTCGCTCTGCCTTTGTTTTTACAAAAGGTGCAGATACAACCTCCTTTTGGGACTTCTGCTTAAGCCTGCGAATTATTATATTTTTTCATTGTGATAAATTCTTCAGATAATGGCATTTCTTCGTTCATTTCCATCGTTTCTTCAGAAAGAAGATTTTCTACAAATTTGCCTTCTTTATTTGAAGGTAGATCAAGGGAATTATTAGAGCTTGTTTCGTCTAGATGTTCTGGAAAATACTCCTCTCTGCTATTACTGCCAGCAAATAGGTTCTCAACTTCATCTTCATCAGAATCTGTATAAGAGAAATGAACATTTAGCAATAATATAAAATTAAATTGAGAAATAATGCAAGTAAGTGTGGTTAAACATGTCTACTAACTATGAAGAATACCAATTTATTACCTTCATTATTTCCTTTTAAAAGTCTTTCTTCATTGTGAAAAATTAGCGAACATACGTCATCTGTGTGGTTAGGTTTTTCACTGTTGCTTATACATTTTGCAAATGAACTAGAATTTTGGCTTCTGTGCCAAAGCAGCAAGTGGTTTTCCTCGTGATAACATCACAATTAAATTAGTATCACTGAACCAATATATAATTTCATCAACTGTCAGTGCTCTATTAGTTCACTTTGATTTGGATAAAGGCGGTAAGTAGTAGTCACGTCATTTTCCTTCAGTATTTTATGGGTAAAGGTTGTATGTGATGTTAACCCTGCAGTTTGCTGAATAAAAGTGGTATGTGGATGCTCTTGCAGCTTTTATCCCTATAGAATAAGTCTGGTGATTGCTCATACCATCTTCATATCATCAGTCTATTTCGTTCATTTTTCATTCGATTCAAACCAGAATCGGATGTAATTCAAAGATTGGCACTTACCACGTTCATAATATAATACATAGCTCTTCTTTTTGTAAACATGTTACATGCATCCTTCATCCACTTGACCCTTCATTTTTTGGGCTCATTCGAAACAGCTTCGAAAGCTCTATCTACTGGGCAAGTATCATCACTTTCTGTTTACTGTCTAAACTTTTGACATCCAAGTCAGGCTTTTGGACTTTTGGTGCCGTTCTTGGGACATTTCTTTGTTTGTAACAGCAGAGGTACACCTCAGGGACCTATGGGTTGCGGGCATCTCCCGGCGGATTTCTCCCGACATCCTTTCGCCGGCATAGACTTTTCCCGGCACGGAATTTTCCAGCATGGACTTTTCGAGACACGGATAGCTTCCGGCACGGATCTCTCTCGGCGTGCATTTCTCCCGGCACGGATATTTCCCGGCATACACGTAAAATTGGGGTTTCAACCATGCTTAGTCCACAATATCATGTAGTAACGTAATATGGGGCTGGTTATAAGCTCTAACCCAACATCTAACCTAACTATTAACCTAACCTCTAACCTAACCTCTCACCTAACCTCTAACCTAACCTATAACCTAACCTTTAACTGAACATCTAACAAGTTCTCTCGCTGATGACTGGTTATAACCAGCGCAATATTATGTTACTACATGATATTATGGACTAAGCATGGTCGAAACCCCAATTCTACGTGTATGCCGGGAAATATCCGTGCTGGGAGAAATCCACGCCGGGAGATATACTTGCCGGGAGAGATCCATGCCGTTAGACATCCATGTCGGGAAAAGTCCATGCCGGGGAAAGGCCGCCGAGAGATGTACCTGCTGGGAGAAATCCGCCGGGAGCTGCCCGGTTCCCGGGACCTACAACACAATAACATACCATGTGAAATGCCTCATCCGAACACTAATTTCAAACATGCTAAAAAAAGTGCAATCAAAACGGTGGATGGCCAAATCATTATTAAAATTTCTTTTTCAGATTCGTTCTATTTGTTTCGTTTTTATACCTAAATTTGATACGTATGCGATTCACACATTTTCATCAAGTTTCTCCAAATTTACTAATATTTTCGAATCGTTCGGATTTTTTTTTAACTCAGTATGGTTTCTATTGAAATAATATAAAGCCAGGTTAGACATCTTCTTTTCAATATCATAACCCCAAATATGAAAAAATCTTGGAGAAAGGAAAAACATAGCCTGCCCGTCACAGGAAGCACAAACGAACGCTATTCGTTTTAGTATCGGTTGATATACCGCAAGGCATCACGGATAAGGTGACGAGCTACCATGACATATCTCTCTTTCTGCACAAGCTTAATCTCCACGAAGACCTCAAAAGTCACGTTATATTGGGTGCTGGAAAAATGCTGCAATATTCAGGGGCACCTCTAGCAATCTAAAAGAATATTACTATATCTCATGATTTCTTAGATATGTAATGGTTTGAATATACTGTAAATCTGGCAACCATGTTTGCGCAGTACATCAAGAGAAAAATCTAAGATACTTTTGTTACCATAGCAAGCATCTATTCAACGCATGCTCTTGCATATGTTTGAAAAAAATTGTTACCCAGTTACAAACTGTTTCTAAGAGAAACAAATTTTGCTTTAAATTTAGATGCTCTAACTGTTCGGAAACCCACAGCAACCTACCCCTAGTTACCTGCTGAATACAGTGTTGCTCTACGAAATCCCACAAAGAAAAGTATAAAAGAATCAAATCGGAAGATCTATCGTTCCTACCAATCCACCTGTTAGAGAGTTAGTGTCAAACTAATCTCTCACTCTAGCCATACTACGGATCTATCAAGTTAGTATTTAATGTTCTAACTCATATATTTGCACTAAAGCACAGCTGGTCATTTCTTCGGTTAGTTACTTGGGGAGTTTCCAAACCGCAATAATGTTGATTACTACGTTGGTTTAACTTGTCGTCCCATCTAAGACTTGCTTGCTCTATCCACATAACATTACTTCGAGTTGAATTGTCTTTGGCTTGTACAATTAACTAATTGTGGCAGTCTACTCTTCTGCCGTCGTCATGTGATTGTAAACAAAGAACATGAATGTAATGGTATGGATCGAGTTGCGCCTTATGATTGGTGATAACTATAAGTTCTCGTGCGACAATCGTTGTACTCCTTGAAGGGTTTCTTTGATTCTTGTATTATTCTTGTAGTATTTTGCGCCTTGCGATCAACAAGATCTGTAGGAATGAAGATTTCATTTCCCATAACTCGCCGATTTAATCTTCTGAAGACATTAGGATGAGACGGTTCTCTAGAAAGAAAACTTCTAGAACTGTTAGAAAATACGAGAAAAATGCTATATCACTTATTCCTTCAATTCTCTTTGGAACCTTTTATTCAGATTACTGTCTGTTTGAGATAACCATATTTCATTACTACAGCTTAATGTTGGCACGAACATAGTTTTGAATACGGACATTTGTGTTTCTTTTGTTATCTCTTTTATTTACCAGTCCCACTTTGACGACTTGAAGTAGTCTACAAAAACACTAGTAATTTTTCTTATGTTTTCATACGTCTTTGTCAAGGCGTTTCAATTTCAATTATGAATGTTCCTCTTTCTAATTTTAAAACTTTCCCGCTTTTTTTTATTCGATTTCAACTTGACATGTTATTTCCACAAATATTTACTCTATTGAAACGAAATACTATATATTCGATCTTGAACTTTGTATACAATATGACATTGTTGATGTACAAGAGGGATATAATGTGAATGGCATTTAGTGATAGATCGATATTCCTATTAGTAAAAATGAGTTAGAGGGGAAGCTCAATAACGACAATCAAAATAATTATTATTATTACTTACCTGTTAAAATGATTACTGCTTTTCTGTAGTAAGCACAAATATTGAATTCTATCCTACTTGTTAACAAACACATCGAGACCACTGTTAAATCACATAACATCAATTATAGTCATTTTAGCCATAGAATAATTTAGTTTGGACGGTATCAAAAGAACTTTTATGTATTCGACAGTATTAAATGGACACCCGAGACCTTGCTTTATATCGTGTCTTACGAGCTATAGGAAAATATAATAATTAGGAAGTTCAAGGGTAACTCCTTGTTAATTTATTTATTAGATTTTTAACGGTTAACTGTTTGGTTTTGTCTGTATTGCTCGGCAATATCCGTTGGGAATTAAAAGAACTATGTATTAAGATGAAGAAAATTGCTTGTCATTGAATGTAAGGACTTGATCTTTTTTTATTAGATATCCCAAGCGCTGCTCTATAAGATACTGTTTTATAAAACCGTCTCATTCGTGAGAACCAGAATCCAACCACCACAATTGTTGTTTAAGAAACCTGAAATTAAAAAATGAAAAAAGAAAATATCATTAGCATATAAACAGTTTTTCTAAAAAATATTACCATCATAAAAGCTGTTTTCCATTTTTTCATCTTGAAACCTATTTTTCAAAATCTTTTCATTTTGCGAGTATATTTGAATTGATAATATTTCTGTAAACGCGGTCTAAATCTCTGAAGTTCTTGCGAGCTTGCAATAGTAACATTTATTAAATGCTTTTCTTGAATATTCTTACGTTTCTTAAGTCAATTTTTTCAGTTTTTACGCATTTGCAATCAACTTCCTGGTTTGCATTAATATATGCGGAGAAACCATAAAATGCGAGAAATATTAACTTTTAACCACGAAATGTAATAAAAGGCATTTCCTGTATTAACTTGCAGGTGTTGATTTCATTTGCCACTTAAGACTATTATATTTCGAGAACCTACTAATAGATTTTTTCATATTATTACTTAATACATCAACTTAAATAACACACTTATTAATTATCATCGAGTGCTCTTAAAGCTCTTAAAATTATGTAGATGCATATGACGTACGAGGTTTCAGTAATTTTTTTCCAGTCATATTTAATGCAGTATTCCTGGCTTTTGAACGTCTGACAGTGAGTTTATTTGCTTTTACGTCTTTTTTCAACTAATCTGAGAGAATAAAGCAGAAAAAATGTAACGAAGGTAATTTTTCATTCGAGCGTACGAGAAAAAAAGCCGTTCAGCAATAAGCTTGCTCGGTTTTTATTTAAAACTAAATTTGAAATATGTAAAAATTATGTGCTTCATCGAGAAAATAAAATGCTTAATTTATGTGCTGTATAACAAATGCGATTTGGCACAGGTGAATGTAAGCCTTACTACATAAATATTATAAAATATTTCGAAAAATTTTATATTGATTAGGCCAAAAGGATAAAAAAAGTGACTTATTCTGTAATGTAAATTTTAAAATCAACCGATAGTTTTGTAAGCAGATAAGCGTACCTACTATGTAGTAGAATTTGAGTATTTCTAATAAGCATAAATCGAGCTAAAGAACACAAAATGTAACTAGCAATATTTATTGCGTTCCTTTTTATTTATATTTTTAAATAAATTAGTTTCTCCTAATTAATTTCATCAATTCAGAATGTATTTTAATTTTCAATTTAATAAAGGGCGATGATTATTATTATTATTATTATTATTATTATATTTTCCTAACAAGGTATTTGAAGATCCCAAAGAACAATATCTCAGTTATTGGTTTCTTGTAGTAAACACTTTATAGTCAACCTCTTGAGACAAACAAGACTCTGAAATGACATCCTTTCAATTGCAAATTCCTGAAAATCTTTGACTTTGTGAGGCTTGGTGTTGCATAATAGTTCTGTTTCCAAGATGGAACACCGGACGTTTTATTTTTTAGATGGCCGAAGTTTTACCTGATAACATTTATATACGTCTAGAAAGAATTCAAAAATCTGATATATCGTTAGCAAAGAGTCTCATTAGCATTCAGAATAGCTAGCTAAAAGTACATACTATAATAGAGTTAGTTAAGAACAAAAACAACAGCATTTGAACTAGTCAACAAGATTTTAACCATTCCGTAGAGTGCTCTTTTAACAAAGTTGTTTATGATTCTTTCACAATTCTACTTTCATATTGAGCCATGCAATGGTACCGATTATATTACCGTCAGTGTCCCAAGTATTAGTTCTTATCGCTGAATATTATTTTTACCTACTGCTTGTTTTAGTAGTAACATTCAATGACCCAATTCAATCGAATATTACTTTAGCACTACGTAGACTGTAAATTCTCAAACTTTTAAATACAGTGAAAGCTCCCTTAGCTCTCTAAAAAGCGGAATTCTCTGTTAGACAGACATAATTTTGGGTATGAACCAAAAGCGGAGGATTTTTATAATAAAAGTCTCTATAAAGCGGACATTGTCATGTTCGGACGCGGATAGTACTATGGTCTTGTCATCTTCAGAGATGTACGTTTACTCGCATATAGAACATACATCAATTAAACGCATTTGTTTTTCGCCAAAAACTGTAATCCATGATCGTTTTTTCTGTTTTATAAGAATGGCAAATGCACATCACAATTTGTAGGTGTAAATACCTTTGGTCGCACACCAAGAGAAATTGCTACGTTTCTTGGCTTGTCAAATCCGCAGGATTATACTGGCCATTGTTTTAGAAGATCGTCGACATCCTTGCTGGCCGATGCAGGTGCTGATACAGATATCGCGAAACGGCACAGGGATGACGATCATCAAGCGCTGCCAAAGGCTCTTTAGAAACCTCAATTGCAAACAAAAAGAAATTGCTACTAAAATTATATGGGAAAAATGATAATAATCTTAAATATGCAAAACTATTCTGCTAATATTCATTTTTTTGCTTCAACTTCAGCTGGAAACAATATTCCAATTTGTAAAGAATATGTAATTAATGTTTTTAATAAATAACTTTGTATAAAGTTCTAAATTTTCTTTCCGTCATTATATCGCATTGGTGCAGTGAAGTCACATACTAGTGCGGTAAAATAGATTATTACGATTTTTAAACAAATGTCATCAAGTTTGATGTTACTGTATGATACTATTTAGATAAGAAATCAGGTTTTATAAGAAATCTTACGTGTGCAAATAATAATTATACTTTTTATAAAACACTAAACTAAGATTTAAAATATGGGACAAAAACAACAGTAACAGCAATGCTGCAAATCAGAATCCAAACTATGTTGAGCACATGTTTTACTTGTTCGAATCATCAATTTCTTTCTAGCTATTTCTTAAAATGATGTAATGTAATTTATAACGTACCTGCACGGAGCTAAAGAATTTCCTTCTTTATAGTAGCTTAGAGCAAGCCATGGAAATCTGATAGATTCCACTCTGTATATATATCTTTTACGATGTTTCTGGGTCATATATGGCTATGGGAGAATGGCAATTTGAGTATTGTAAACTGGGCTGTTTATCTATTAACTCGACTTGTAGAATCTTATTGACGCTTAATGTGCTTTAAGGTTATGATTTTATAACAGTTTAACCTCACGCTTGTGTCTTTTTTTGTAACTGTAAATATACGGAAAACATGATTTCTTTTTAACAAGACAAAACTAATCGATACTAAACGTTTATGCAAAACTTTTGATCGTACAACTGCGCTAAATGCAGCCGCAGGTATGACAATTTTCAAAACAAAAAAAAAAGACAACACTTCCAACCTAACAAAATGAAAGCATGGTCTGTTACGACCAGAAACATCGTGAACGGAGTATATATTATAGATGGCTTAAGAATTTGGTAGAGGTTAGGAGAAAATGAATTTTAGGTTATAGTGTTTAGCATGTTAACTACGTTGCCAAATCTGCATTAGCTAAAATTACTTTATTGAAATAATAGTGTAGGATAGTTTCAATAGTTTAACAGTTGAACAATAAATTGCCACTATATATTTTTATAGTATGACAAATGCAACATTACATTTATATTTTATTGGTTTACAGTTTAAAATTACGGGGAAACTGGCAACATGATTTATCAACGGCCTACAAAGAAAAAATTTTCAGTTTTACCATTTAACAAAATATAATTGTTGTTGTGCTGTGAACTTAACAAAAACAAACTGCTGTTTTACAATTTGAAACAGATAATATAAGAAGATGAAATATACCTAATCCTAATCTCGCTACTCTTGTTCTTCGATATCTTATCTACAGAAAAGACGGACTGGAACATGTCTTCATCAGTATTTTGTATTACAGTTTTCTTTTCTACATATACCATTTATAGTTTTTATCTCACTCTTCACCTTTCTTTCACAATCCTGTATTTGTACTTCTTTCTGTACTTTTTGTTTCACTTCTACCATCTCATTTTATTCTTTTCCTGAGTTGGTTCTTTTATTGTTCTCATTGACCTTTCTCTCCGTTTTCTTGGTTGTTTTCTCACCTGTCTTTCGATACTCTCATAACTGACCTCATTTCATGTTCTTTCTTCTCTTTTTCTTCACACTTTATATCTCTATCACTTTCTCAGGATATCATAAACCCATAAACGCCACCGTAGCCGAGGCTGAGATTACAGAAACGTGAAGGCTAGACTCTAAATCTCTGATTACAACAGCATATATATACAGTGTGTCCACATTTCGATGCTCATTAATGGGATCTCGAAAATTGTAAGAGATACGAAGTCGGTCAGTAATATAGAAATCAAGTAGGCGTTCCATTAGAAAAAAATTGGATTTACGTTTCACCGCCGAAGTAAAACAAAAGACAATTGCGAAAATATTTTTTTTTTGTGTTTCGGAGTAAATTCTCTAAAACACCCTTTTTGCTGTTCTTTTCTACCTTTGCTTGATCCTGAGATATTTCGCTTTAAAAA
The DNA here is from genome assembly GCA_011009095.1 of Ignelater luminosus. Taxonomy (NCBI): domain Eukaryota; kingdom Metazoa; phylum Arthropoda; class Insecta; order Coleoptera; family Elateridae; genus Ignelater; species Ignelater luminosus. Next base: position 196,170 of record VTPC01000717.1, on the reverse strand, counting down.
AAATAAGATAATTTCGTTTTTACAGATATCTAGTAAGCCGTGAACTTTTTTGAAAAAACAAAGGCATAAGCAAACTCTTCTAATTTAACCGACTTCGTATCTCTTACAATTTTCGAGATCCCATTAATGAGCATCGAAATGTGCACACACATGTATGGTGTTGAACTCAGATGGTTAACTCTACATACCATTTATCCATCTTTTGACATCACTGTCCCTTTTTCGTTTGTTCTTTTTTACTCTTACCCTTCGTATCTTAGTATGTTTGTATTGATCTTGAAATCTTGAATGTCTTGATTTGAATTGCAAATCAATGTTAATTTCCAATAAAGACTTCATATGACAGTAGCTCGAGTGTGAGTTGCTATATTCAATTGAACATTCTAGTGAAAATAATATTTGAAATCTGCATTCCGAGGTATTCAACGCAGTGAATGGATTTATGTAAAATAAACTGGATTTGTCATTAGTATTGTCAATTGTTATTATAAGTTGGTGAAGATAAAATTTTTCTTAGATAGGCTGGAAAACAAATTAGAAAATTAATTTTTTTATATTAGTGAGTGTCCTTTATACACTGTGTGACATAAAAATTGCACCACCTAGAAGGCGTTGGAATTTTTTAATCAAATTTAGCAGAAACCTTTAACTATTGAAAACTAATAAATGATTAAAATTGGAAAGAATATATGCAATTGTTTTTTATTTTGACTAATAATGCGATGTTGCATGAATCTAACAGATTATCGATGTCAGCTTGGTCTATTCCCAAACAATCTGTATTGCATATCGCAGAGCTTCCAAAGTTAACGATGGGTTACGTAAATTTCGTAGCCTCCTACCCATCATGTCCCACACATGTTTAATGGGGGGAAAGATCCGGAGATCTGATGACCAAGGCAAAAGGTTGACGTTCTCTTCAAAGCAGTTTAAGGAATTCCTTGCAATGTGAGGACGAGCATTGTCTTGTTGAAACAGAGCTTTTTCCAGAGTTTGAAGATATGGAATAACATAGGGTTACACTACTTCCTGAATGTATCGTTGGGTAGTCATATTGCCTCGAATGAAAACCAAAGAGATCTACTGTTATAGGCAATAGCGCCCCACACCATAACCCCTACAGTGCGGTGCACATGTCTTTCGACTGAAAATTGAATGTTGCTCCTTTCTCCACGTTTTCGTATAACCTTCATATAGCCGTCGTGCATTTCCAAAGAATCTTTGACTTGATGCCATTCTATTGAAGTCTTTCTCTGCACCAAACTAAACGTTGTTGCCGATGTAAAGCCCTAAGGGTAAGCACTAAATACGGTTGATAAGAGTGCAAACCAAAAGATCGAATTCGGCGATAAACAGTACGAAGACTTACTGGACGGCCTGCATCTTGAAACCGTTTATCAGCAATAGCTCTGCTTGTTGAAAAAGGGTCCCTAACAGCTAGCAGTCTTAGGCTGCGATCCTGGCGTTCGTTTGTTTTTCTTTGCGTTCCAGTGCCCCTTTGGCGATGTTCTTTCCCTTCTTCAAACCATCTTCGACAAACTCTAATTATCGTAACATGATTTCTGTTTAAGCGGTTTGCAATTTCTCTGAATGAAAAACTGCCTTCGCGCAAACCAATAATTCGATCTCTTTCGAAATCGTTGACTTGGCTGTAATGTGCAGGGAGTTTTACTCTAGGCATTGTAACAAAGTGAAAACACGTTAAATTAAACTAACAGACTAAAAAATCGAAATAGAGTTCACGACAAACAATGCGATGTCACTTAAGAATTACTAAGTTAAACAATAGAGGAAACATCATTTAGACTACCGCTACTTGATCAAAAAAATTTTAATCATTTATTAGTTTTCAATACTTAAAGGTTTCTGCCAAATTTGATCAAGAAATTTCAGCGCCTTGTATGTAGGTGGTGCAATTTTGATGTTACACAGTGTAAATCTATTTAATGAACTAAATAAATATAAAAGTGAACGAGATCACCTGAACAGTACAATCTTATTAAGACTTGATACTATTGACATAGTACATACTAATTTATACATCAACCACATTGTTCAATGCATTGGACATATCTAATTCACCTTTTACATGTCTGTTGCAATAAAATAGTTAAGGTTCGTTGTATCATCGAAATTTAATAAGACAAATAATTAAGACTAATGCATCTTTGATTAAATGTTCATTCTCATAACTATTGCTAGTTCATAAAGTCGTTCAATCTCTATGGAAGTTATTTATTTGTTTGCAACTGCAATTACCATTTTTCCCTCTTGATAAGTACAATGATATCTAAAGTCTTGCAATAGTAGTAGATGGATCTCAGTATTTGAATATCCGAGATAAGCAACCGTATATTCGATTATACTCAAACTTTCGATTTCAAGTACCCTATACTGTACTTATCGTAGGTATCCACGGTTCACAGTTAGCTCTCGCAGTATCCTAAATTACCATTAACTGTCTATCTTATATTCTATTAACATTAATATCTAGAAATCATTATTCATTTTGATTGTCATAAAAATTACGTTAATTACATCCAGTTGTAGATATAATACCATTTGGACAAGACTGCGGAAAATAATTAAACCATACATCACTTGGTTGAACGTATTTTTCAGTAAAAAGGAATGCACCACATTTCATTTTCCAAACACATCATGGAAATAACAGGTTTGGTGTTTATGATCTGCCGCCATGTATTTATGTAAATAACAATTGCAGTCATTACACATTTATAATAACCAATAAGATGAAGTATACATTCTCCTCGATCTTGCTCCCTTTACATGACATGCGGTAGTGAAAGTATAAGGAGAATGAATAAAATTAGATGAGAAGAATTTCCCTTCGATAGGTTAAACGAGAAAGAACTTTTCTTTAATCTAATTATACGAGCTCTGCTAGGATATAATCAGATAAAATTAAGTGAACGAGAAAACTTCTTTTCAGTTTAATATTCTTTTCCCATTTAATCCATTACTGTGAAGTACTGTTTTTTGATGTTGGGTTGTGGCTTGTTATAACATATTTATTTATTACAGTTCAGAAAGTTGCTGTTAATTTTTTGCTTTATCAATATTTATCAATTCGTTATACTATATCTTTCTTTATTCGACTTTTCAAGTTTAGTTTGTAAGCAAAAGAATTATAAGCTTTGGAAGAAACATCCGTGTGGTAAAACTTTTCAAGTGGAAGTGATCCTAAAATAAATTGAGAGTAATGGGCAATCCTATTATCACAAGATACAGAAAAGAAATTGCTCTACTTTTCTATAGTGAAACTTATTAAAATGGTGATGTAACTATCATCCGCATTACAAAATTAAAATAGTACACTAATTGTTAATTAAGTAACTAAATAAAACCACATCACTACGTAAATTACTTCGCTGGAAATGTCTATGTAAATATATAAACTTCCTGCAAGTTTATATCTCTTCTTCCCGCTATAAGAAACCATTTGCCCTCGTTCTCTAAAAAGTTTTTATTTATAACTTCTCCTGTAAAATGTTCAAACCATGATTGACACGCTATTACTCAGGATCGTAGGCAAGCGGTTGGCGTGTTTTCTTTAGAACCGCGATGCAGTCAGTGTCAGTCACCTTAACAAAAGCAAGGATACTTGGACCGCGACTCGCAAATAAGAACAATATTACAAAACTGGTTGAGAGAAGTTGACCTTGGTTAAGAGGCTGGGTTCTTGGCGGCGTCCGCGATCGTGGTTTCTTGACCGAGCGACCAACTGGGCCAACGCCATTGGCTTTTGCCGAAGTTGCTCCACAGACATTTTATTATTAATAACAAAAGAACAAAATTAATGTCGTTTGGCAATCCTTGATATTATATTATTAGATTTGTACACTTTTTACATCTCATTTCATTATATTAAAAATAGACAAGAGCGATATAGAAAGGTACCAATCTGAGATTTAGGTATACAAGGAAGCATAGTTTGAATTCTTTTTCCTTATTCTTTGTCGTTTGTTTCTTTTTTGTTTAATGTCTTCATTGAGTTTTAATACAAAATGACTGATTTGATTTTAAGTAGAATTTCATATCTTAAAAAAAATAATAGAAAGCAAAAAGACAGTAATTTTGTAATGGCTTTCGTTTCCATGCCATTACCCCTTGAGTTCGAGGAGATTGCAGTAGGCGAGGTCTCATAATGAACCACAGCTGTATATCTTAACTATGAGTCTGAATAATGTGTTTATTCAAAACAGAACGTATACATAAAACATTTGTCATTAAACTGTAGGAGATTTTACTCAAAAAAAATGATTGTACTATGTATTTCCACACTTTTTTGTCTAAGGGGTTGAAATAGTAGCGTGTTATAGACAAACTTGACTCAGATGACTAAATCCTACATAAATTATGGAATAATAACGAATCGCATTAATTCTTGGTATTGATTTCCGTTAAAATACAGTTCTGACATAAAGAATGCCAAATAATAAGCTTGTAATCTAAATACTTTCCATTGAAGCCTGTATTAATATTAATACTCAATTGTATAGAATAATGCCAATATTCTCTCGATACATTTAGTAATTCCGTTCTGTAACACAAGTTGCTATAAAATGTTTTATTGTTTGCATGGATCATAAATTATAAGACGTAATTTACGTGAGGCTCTTTTTACAATGATTAAAGTGACTCATAATCTCGTAAGGTTATGCTTATGTAGACTTAAATTATTCTTAATGTCTGTTTATGTAATCAAATTTAAATTATAACATTCAAATAAATTCATCAGAATACTTCCAAATATTTAATGTTATCAAGAAGTGTAACAAATGTGAAAAGGAGAATCTCTTACTATGCTTACATGTCTCCTAACGCAATCTTAGCGGCTCGTAACTATTTTAGACCCTTATCATTGATTGTAACTCTTCGTGTCTACTTAAATTGATGTCGTCACCTGAAGGACTAATAGTCGTAGTTTAAATTGCTTCGGTGACTTATACTGTCAGTGATTAATTGTTAAAACAATAGACGTTTTTAACGAAGAAAGTTTTCATTTAGGTACCGTATTTTACGGGTATAACGGTTTAATTAAATACTGACTTTTATTATTAATTATTTTGATAAAATTTTGCTTTAATATTTATGAGCCGTAGCCTTTTAATTCCTGCTAAACCTAATTAGTTATGCTTGCGATTGGTGTATTACAGTTATTAAAAGAGTCATTTGCGTAGGATTTTGTGAAAAATGTAAACTTTCTTAATTTTAAGTTTGTAATTTATAGCAGCATCTAACAATAAATAATAAACTCAAAATGCGTTTCTTGTCACGGTGAATGCAACATCTTTAATTCTTTCTTTTATCGTTTCATTGTATATGATATACTAGGTAATAAAACTAAATAGAAATCTCAAAGAGAAAGTTAACATGATTCTGTATTGTTTGCTCTATTTTTTTGTGACATCCCAATAGGATTCTCGGTTGTTGTTTGATACATAAAAGTAAATTCGCGGTATTGGAAGGCATCCAAAGAATCTCACAGACTGTAGTATGAGAAGCTGTTACTTCGCTTAGCAAAATAGTCTTTATGTAATGATATTGATGTAACTAGCTTCGGAAATCTCGCAACGTCGGGGTATAGCATTCAACCCATTCCCAAGAACAAAAAGTGCTTAGCAAAATTTGCAGTCGCATCAAACCAATCTCAATCATCAGCAAAGGTATGCCGCTATTAAATTAAATTATTGCACTCTCGCCGATCGTTTTATACTTGCACTCGTATGACCACAGATAAAACGCAATAACAGTAATATCTAATTGCATTTGGTGTTGAGTCTTTTGTAGTCTCTTTTAAAGATTTTATTCAATTTGCAGGTTCTGTTCTCCACAGAAAGCCTTTCAAATTTTACAATGTTGTGCAAATTTACACTAAAATGAGACACCATTCGATTTTCTGAATTTTAACAAAGATTTAAGATAGATTAAGAAAAACATAAAATCTTGTTATAAAGAAACATGGAATATATGGCCAATAACAATAGTATAATAACATTATATTATTTACGAAACAATTGTTGACCAAAGTTTAAAATTTATAAGATCACGTTAATGAAGAAACCATTGCGTTGTACAGAGTTGAGCAGAAACACCTGATACATTTCAAATGGGAATTTTTGAACCTACAAGTAGTCAGCACCGCCCTGCTTGATTCAGGGTATCAGCTGACACCTTGGAATTCACTTTGCTATGGAGCATTGATCCATGGGTCAAATGATTTAGTTTATTTTGAGTTTTCAACGAGAATTCAGCATAGTTTAATCGACGTGATACATCATCGTGAAACACTCTCATTACGAACAGATCTACGTCGACCTGCGGTTTTCTGCCATCAAGAGAACGTTCTTCAAACCTTGACACCCAAAAAAGAATAGTGCATCACGGCGATTCTCATTGAGAACTCGCAATAGAGTTAGTTGAAATAAATAATCTCACAACACATAATCACGCATAAACCAACGTTCCATAGCAAAGTGAATTCCAAACTTCTCACCTGCACACTGAACCAAGCAAGGCAGTGCTTTAAGGTTAAGGTCCAATTTATCTATGGTTTTGTGTGTCTTTGTGGGCTTTCTTTTTCACAAATAGGCAAGAATGTGTTTCATTATTATGAAAAAAATTGCTTGATTTAAAAACACTTAATATTGCACAGTGAAACTTTACAGAGCTCTTTGAAATCAAGAGAGAATTAATTCTTTGCTAGCAAGTAACAAGAGGTGTACAAAAGATTTCATTTTTAATCCAAAGCCAGGCTAAATTTCAAATTTAATATAAAGACAAAAGTCTAAGTCTATTCTCTCCCCACCAATATATTCAAAAAATCGTACAAGCATTGACCATCATACCTCCAGACAATCGTTTCGTCCTTGTTTGGATTCATCATTGGATGATAATGACGGTTAATGCTTGCCCGTTTCATGCTGGTTGTATGCAAAAGCTAATACAAGATTAGCAGCATGAAAATATTAAGGCGCCATCTACTAGCAACACCAAGTACGAAGAACAAACGCCTCGACATCCATTCTTATATAAATAATAATTTCAAAATAGGAAATACAGAATTATCCTAACTTTTAATGGAGTTTATATGTATATCAAATTTAACATAAAGACAAAGTCTAAGTCTCTTGTCATACAAACAATTTTATTTCACTTGAAATTTTTTAAGACAGAACGCTAATAACATCGAACGTATCTATCCTCATACAGTTTTTACACCGTTTTTATAATGCGCAGAGCATACTGTAAGAATTTAAAATTCTGTCCAGCAAACACTACTTTCCATAGAGATGTTATCCATATTTACATCCATCTTCTGTCATCTGCTTATAAGGTGAAGTTAGCCTATAGTTAATCTTGTTCTTAATGAAGTCTATGCTGCTCGAAACACAGTACTGTTAAAGTGGTTGCCTACTATTTCAAAATTTGAATTGACCGAAAATCAAAATTTAATTAAAAACAAATAAATCTCAATGAAGGTAGTGGAAGAATACAGTAAAATACGTTTTTTTTAATTTACAAATTCATTGCAACATTAAATACGTTAAATAAATATTTTTACGTAATGTTTCGAACTCTCTAATGGCATCGTCCACTAGTTATAAGCCTCTATTCATAAAATTCCTCTAAACACTGTTGAGTTAGTAGGGCTGTGTATCCTCAAAAAGCATATTCCCTATTATTCGCCTCCTGGACGTGGCTAGCCATATTCCTATTTTTATGGGATGTAATGGTGTTTCACGCAAAACTCCAGGGGATTCCGAAGACCATATCCTAGTTTTGCGAATTCATGTATCCCGTAAGATGGAACCACGCCTCACCCAAAAAGAAGCATATATCCAATGTTTCATTATTGTTTATGTGGTTATTGAACCATTGACCATATTGCACACGTTTCCCGTAATTTGCTTCATGTAATTCGTGTCCTACCTGAGCTCGATAACGACGTTGATACAATTTGTTTACAGCTTTTTGACAGGTTGAATAACTTAATCCTGTAAAGAAATAACAACTCTTAATTACGATGAACTGAGTATAAGAAAACTGAGTACCCACCAGTTTGTTGTGCCAACTGGCATAATAATTTTGTGGGACTCCGTTCCATATGTGTCTGTATATTTTGTACAGTGTTCTTGTCCAGAACTGTTGGATTTTCCTTTACAGACATCACCTGTTTGCCGAAATCGATCCGCCACTCTTCTAACATAACGGCTTATACGAGGGCCAATCTGGTTCCAGTGAGATATATTGAAATGTGTGCATACTTAGATAAAATGATATTATCTTAAGGAAGCCTATTCGTCAGGTGTCTCAGTCGTGCAATATCATTAAATGCCAATCAAGTGTGCTAAAAACAAAAACTTGTTTAGTTGGTAAACGTCATGCAGTTGAGTAAAGAAACTTTTCGTGCATTAATTTACTACGATTTTAAGTGCGGTTTAGATGAAAAGCAATGCATGGAACGCCTAACTTTAGCTTTTGACAAAGAGAAGCCTTCAAGGGCAACCATTTATCGGTGGTTTGCTGAATTTAAACGAGGCCGGAGTTCCTTAATTGACGAATCACGTGAAGCAAAACTTAAAACTGCAGTCACTTCAGAAAATGTTGCTTGTGTTTAGAGCATGTTTGCCAAAGACCCACACTGCACATACAGTACAATCCAGAGGACATTAGGAATTGGATCCGCAGCAGTTTTAAAAATTTTACATGAGGAACTGCGGATGAAGAAAGTTGTTTGTCGCTGGATACCACACCATTTAACGGACTTCCAAAAGTCAGAACGTATGAGAATCAGCAGGGAAACTCTGAACATGTTAGAAAATGGCTGTCATCGGATTATTTCCAAAATTGTGACAGGTAATAAGACGTACATACCATTTTATGATACTCTAACTTGACACGAATCCCGTGTATGGATTCATGAAGATGATCTAACACCGACAACTTCAAAAAAGCAACGCGCCATGAAAAAAGTTATGTACGCCGTCTTCTTTAGAAGTACCGGTTCAGTCAAAGCCATTAAGTTGTTAGAAGAACAGCGCACAGTCACTGCAAACTGGTACATCAAGAAATGTTTGCCTGAAGTTTTTGAAGGACTTGATGTAAGGGGCCTTTTGTTGCACCATGGCAATGCATCCTCGCTTTCGGCGCGCGCAACTGTTGATTATTTAAGGGAAAATAATATCCGCGTGATTGAACATCCACCTTATTCACCTGATTTGGCGATGTGTGACTTCTGGCTGCTCTTTAATCTGAAGAAACACCTTCGCGGGCGAAAATTTTCTTCAGAAGACGAGATTGATACAGCAATTCATCAGTATTTTGATAGTATTCCAAAAAATGAATGGTGAGCAGTTTTTGATTTGTTGAAAATAAGATTGAATAAATGTCTTGAGGTCAAGGGAGACTACATACTTCGAACATTTATAATAAAATATTGTCAAATTCGCACTTAGTTTTTTTATATCTCACTGAAACCAGAGTGGTCCTCGTAACTTCATAATCGAACTGTTGCTCAGGGAATTGCTCAACAAATTCTTCGATGCAAGAAGCAATACAATACGTTTATTCGCCATCAAGATTTTGTTATCCATTGCGGAAATAGAACTCTAAAATAAATCAATCCTGCTCAAGAGTGTAAACCGTAACGTAAAACCTAAAAACACATAAATACCCATATTATATATCTTTGAATACGATCTTTGTTATCTTGTATTATAAAGAATAAGCAAATCCTGATGAATAATTACGTGAAATATCTTTGTAATTAAGTGCAGAACCCATAACTAACTAACAAAAGAAGGGACACAGGAAGTGCAGGTAAGAATCTTCCCAAAGCCAAACGATGCTTCCTGATGAAAAGTCATATTTTGTAATTCCGGAACAGTTGTTTTGATGCAGGTTCAATAAGGTCATAATGTCAACGCTACTACAGTCAGTATTCAATTTATATTATATAGGTATTATCAATTAAATCATTACTTGATGAGCTGACTGTACAAATAGATCTTTCTAATATTTATTATGACTGTTATTCTTTGGAACTAGCAAAAGAGAGGGTTTCAGTTCTCTACTGTGATACACTTTGTAAGGTGTAAAATATTAAGGTAGTATCGAAAACAACCGTTTTCGGATTTTTGTTCTAGATTTGTAAATAACAAAGTTATGAAAGAATTTGGGACACTTACCAATGTGTTTTGATCATCCTAGTTTCAATCACTTTTCTGACTATAGGCTAGGTGGTTGCTTTTCAGCGGTACATTGTATCCTGTTACACCTGTTAGTAGATTACTGTGACTTTTTATGTTCATTTTGCATTAATCGCAGTTACTACTCTCTTGTTTTGTCGACGTTGACCTTAATAGTTGTGTCCATCCAAAAGCTATGCTTTAGCACTGTCGAAATTAGTTTCTTAAGTTTTCCTATTTTTTAATTAGGACTGTGCGTTATCTGTGATCGCATTTGACAAGCCATCTGTCGTCACCTTTAAAATGTTATTGTACTTTGTTCTCATTTCCTGTTCTTATTTCAGTTACACTTTGTAACATTGTATATGTACTTCTAACCTTCGAAAATGTAGGAGCAATCATATAATTGGAGGACCAGACATTTGACAGTCAGAATAACACGTTTTCGCAGCAGTTCAGTGAGAACACAATTAAATAGTTACGAACCCTCGTCAAGAGCTAACTGGTAACAGTTGGAACTGAAGATTAAAATTATTTACAGTAAATGCAGCAACCGTTATTATATTTTCCTATGTTGCAAAGAAAAAATGAACATCAAAAATCAGCTGATTGAATTAGATATAATAAAGATAGATTGTGATATATCTTTTCTCTTGCGGCTCGCTACGCTCAATATAACCATTATCGAGCTTCAATTACCTACCTCCGATTTAGAGAAAGTAAGGGACTTCTAGGCATGTTAAGGAATTTTTGTGACCTTCGTTGAGTTTGTTGAAGATTTACTCTGAAATATATCTTTTTTAAAGTTGGAGTATGTTCTTTTCGACGATTGAAACTTTTATTTATTAAAAACTCTTGAAGCTGGCATTAATTCAAGCAACGACTAAGCAATATTAGCGTTGATGCTTTGATCCTTAGAAGAGAACTTGATCTGGTTAATGTATTATCGTACGCATAATCTCTTTAGAATAGAATCATATTACTTGAATCATGGTTACTTCAAAAACTCTAATTTCTTCTACTACGAGGGTGGTCTGAAAAGTTTCCGACCTAACAAAGATACAAGACATTTTTTCTGGAAATTTTTTTTTATTTTTCAACATAGTCTCCTTGTAACTCTACACACTTCTCCCAGCGATGCTCCCATCTCTGTAACCCGTCCAAATAGTACTCGGCATTTTTCTCTGCAAAATAATTGTTCACGAAGGTGATTGCCTCTTCATTTGACGAAAATCTTTGTCCTCCGAGCGCAATTTTTAGATGAGGGAACAAAAAGAAGTCGCTTGGGGCTAGATCTGGTGAGTAAGGCGGATGGTCAAGCAGTTCAAACCGTAATTCGTGGATTTTCGCCATGGCAACCGCTGAGGTGTGAGACGGTGCGTTGTCTTGGTGAAACAGGATTTTCTTTTTCTGCAAATGTGGCCGTTTTTTCGCAAGTTCTGCCTTCAGCTTGTCAAGTAATGATGCATAGTATGCTCCTGTAATGGTTTTTCCTTTTTGAAGATAATCGATTAAAATAACTCCATGACTATCCCAAAAAACAGTCGCCATCACTTTCCCAGCCGAAAAAACAGTTTTTGCTTTTTTTGGAGCCGGTTCCCCCTTTGCAGTCCACTGTTTGGACTGTATTTTTGTTTCGGGCGTATAATGGTGTATCCAAGTTTCATCTACAGTAATTAATCGGCGCCAAAACTCGGATTTATTTCGCCTAAACTGCGCCAAAAGAGCGTTGGAAATATTCATTCGAACACGTTTTTGGTCTAACGTGAGCAAACGCGGCACCCAACGCGCGGACAGCTTTCTCATGCCTAAATGTTGATTTAATATGTGACAAACACGTTCTTTGACATGTTCGTAACCTCTGCTATCTCTCTCACTTTAATTCGGCGGTCGTCTAGCACCATTTGGTGAACTTTGGCGATGTTTTCGTCGGTAGTTGCAGTTTTTGGACGTCCCGAACGTTCATCGTCTCCCAAGCTCTTACGGCCACGTTTAAATTTAGCAGCCCATAATCTCACTGTGGTAAATGATGGTGCAGAGTCCCCATACACAGAATCCAACTCATCTTTTATTTGCGAAGGCGTGTTGCCTTTCAAAAACAAATATTTAATGACAGCTCGATACTCGATTTTGTCCATTTTTACAAAAAAACTCACATCAACTCACTCAAACGACTGTTACATAAAAAGTGCGCGTCCAAAATGGCTGAAACTTTGGTGAGTAACTGTCAACAGATGAACAACGAAATTCAGTAGCTTTTATTTACGAGTGCTGCCATCTTCATGTTGAGGTCGGAAACTTTTCAGACCACCCTCGTATAAAATTATGCTTTAAGATGTACCGTTTCTGAGAGACAGTGCCAAAGTCTCATTCGGAGTTTCTGTTTTTTTTCCTCAAGAACAACGTGCGCTATTGATATGAAATTTTTCAGATGGTTGTTCCTGTAAGGTGTCAATTACTCTACAGTTATTCTTTGTTGTTTTTCTTGTAGGATGCGTCGCTTTCGAGTTTTGTGTTTCTAGTAATTTGTTTTTTCTATATCTTGAAAACTACATGCAATATTCAGATGGCATTTCCAGTATGGTAATTGCAATGAATCGCCCATTTTCCGATAAAATTTAATTTATTTCTTCCCAACAGTGGCGGGTATCTAAAGGGGCGTTCTTCTTTGACATCCTATTTCTAGAAAGTTATGCTTTTGAGGTCATAAGTTTATCGAGATTATTAGGCTGATTATTTCATAAAGAATCTGCTGTATAAACATTTCCGTTCATTTAACCGACACTTTGTATAATTTTTTTAAATCTCATCTTTCAAGCTGAAATATATTTAAATTCTTGATGGTTATAACGAGTAAGTAATAGGCCCTAATTATGTAGTATAACATTCTTTTAATTGATTCGCATAGTATACTAGTATGTTATTTAGTAAAGATAGCATCAAAATAGTATATAAAAGAACCTATCTCTTTAAAGAATAGGATTGTAAAGAACAAATATCTAATAAGTTTAGTTTAAGCATTCTTTCTTATTCAAAGATAAAACGACTGTTGAATCAATGTGTTTGTGGTAAAAGAAAGTAGCGTTAGTAAAGTTATACAGTATTTCCCCCTATTCCAGAGATCTCTAAACTGTTACTTTTAGGTTTTGAATTACAAATCTCTTAGATTTGAAGTAAAGTAGATTAGCAAGTGTTTCTGTAGTTAGTAATAAATTAGAAATGTGGGTTTTAGTGCACACAAGCATAAACGATCTCTATATATCTAGCTATTTGTTGCAAATACCGTCTTTCTAAGTTTAAATCCTAGAAAATTTAGGTATCACTGCTTTCTCTAACCCTCCTTGATTGATTAAGGAATTGATCAAGCAATAGCATTAGTAGATAACGCTGCAGAATTTGCTCTACTGTTTTGTACCAAGCATAGTACATTGAGCAATGAACATTTATGACTTCATCATTGTTGTGTTTTACGCTAATTTAATTACTTCGTATGTCTTTATCGCAAGTTTTGATAAAAAATGTTTTTGTATATTCATTAGAAATATTTCTTGAAAATAAATGTGATACATTTTTCAAACCCAAAGAAGCAGACGCATTTGCTAGAGAAAAACATATTTACCCATAAATGGGCTGGAAATATAAATCTTTATAGTGATTAACAAATCATATTAGCCGAGAACATTTTCTAGATACGTTATCTTTATTAGAACCATTTTCCTAAGCTCACATAAGGAGAATTCCAATTAATATTGAATCTACCCACCATATTAATTAAACATTCCAGCAACTTATCAAGCTCTGGTATTCTAAAATCGACGTCTAATCAAATAAATAACATGCTTAACAACGTCCACCGTTTTGTGCAAGTGTTTATCTTTCCTGCATCAATATTATCCAAGTTGGGGGCCCTTGTTAACCTTCGAATTGCAGCTCGATCAATACGTCCCAGGGGAATATCCTGACGCGGTAGTCTACTCCAGGGTATCCAGTGAATGATGAATCATCTTGCAGTGCCATTCAGTTTAGAGACTTTTTTAAACTTTGTATACATCACTCATTATGTCGCTTTCCTATCTTTCAAGACGTTACTTCTTTAATAGTGCTATCGTAAGATATAAATTTCTTGGTTATCAAGTTCAATAATAATTTTGGAACGTTCAGTTTCCTTTTTCCCACATTAACAGATATTTTCGCGAAAATACTTATTTATCTTCTTTTGAGATAATTGTAAGAAGGGATAGTTGCTATGTATTTAACCCAAAATCCGTTTATGCTATATGCTCAACTTCAGTATTTAAGGGTACATAAACTTAATCCAGGATATTCGTTCCTAACTTTTGTCTAATCTCGGTGTAACATAACTACAGCAAGTAGTTGTATGTAAAGTAGGTAAACAATATTTAAAATTTATGCACCGCAGAGTTTAGTAATTCGAGCTTTTTCTGTTAAGTTTTTTCTTTATAAACTTGTAAACGTAAGCACTCCTACCTCAAAAAAAGGAGCAGCTTCTAAATTACCTCTAAAACTTGCCAGAGCAGGTGAATCAAATATTTAACAAATTATCGAGTTGATACGGAACTTTAACTTGAGTCTGAAAATGTTCGTGAAATTTTTATAAACATTTCTAACGGGAAAGGTGCTCTTATTGACTCTCATTTTAAAATCATGGCATAATTTACAATAATTGACTAATAAAACAGCGATCTCATTATTTATTATTTCTGTCGTTAGAAAACTTAATGACATTTAAAGAATGTCGCAATGCGTTCAACCATGATTAAAAGTTTAAAATAGTTGGAAAAATGTACATAATTTAAATTCTTTTATTTTAGGGGTGTATAGCTGTTGAGCCTATAGTCGGGTTTACGACCGCTTGCAGTCATTTTCGGCCTAGTCAGTATTTTGATAAAAAGCTATCTATGAATAATGCAGTAAAGTGACAGTTATTGTTTTCTTTTGATCTCTTTTATGTATGGTCTAGGTTCCTTACAAAGCAGGTTTGATATAAATGTCTTTAGACATTGTGGCCGTCTTTGAATAAGAATAAGGTTTGATATAAAAGGATCTTCTTAGAAGTGTTTGATTTCTTCTTCTGTTGCGTCCATATGAATTAATACCATTGTAACAGTCTTTGTTCGTATTCGTATTTTTTACGCATATCTCTGTCCGTTTTGTCTTTTGTGGATAATTTAATATTTTTTAAGAATTTCTGTTGCTTTGTAAAAACTGCTGCTTCCACATATACAACAAAATTGTTCCAAAAACAGTTTTGTGAAGAAGATAAAGAGCAAAACCAATTTTTAATGAACCAGAGAAATTTGAACTTTTTACTACAAGTAACATATGCAGTGATAAAGCACAGCTTAATTATTTTATTATTTCTGCAATGTTTTGTTGATTTTCATGCTACATTTGTGTATACCCTCAAATGCCAGTTAGTCGTGTCTTTATTATTTAATTTCCCGCTTCTTGTACTTCCTTCTTGATCAATTGTTTTCTTAACTTATTCTCTGGATCAGATTTTTCTATAAATCTTTTTATCTATATTCTGCCCTTATAGTTTGTTTGTTTTATGCTGACTCCATTTGCAAATGTGGTCTTTTCGATAATCTTCTTTGCACTCTATAGCTGTCTGTTAGTAACTACTTTTCAATTTATTTTATAATTGCGAATATTTATGCGAGCTCTTTTTGAAACTTTATTATTCTATGCCAAGTCTTCATAACCAGCTAGTCGGTCTTAGATTTGATGATAGGTGATAGGTATAGACTCGATTCAATTCCTATAGTTATCCATCAAGCTAAAAGATTGCATCTAATTTTATGAACCTGCCAATGTTTCTTCTTCTAGCTATCTCACGCTCATTTATTTTCCCACAGCAACGATGTTTGTTTCGTTTTCAACAGTATTTTGTCGTTCACTGCGCAAATTATCTTGTAGAGATGTGCTGTTAAATTTTAATCAATCAAACTCGGCAAACTCACCACGCAATCGTTAAACATGTTTTAGTTGACTTCATACGTTTTTTCACAAGAAGAAAATGACTACTCTGCGAATTCAGAGTGCCTTTATTAGTCACAATGTCCACCAGCTCGGAACACGTCAGAACTTAGCGGCTCAACAATATCAATCTCTTTTAAGTGAAATCCCTAGGCAAACATGTCATGACTTGTTTATGCATTAGTTGTTTGAACTAGGAAACAATTTTCTGAGATTCCAAAGTGCTCTATCTCTAATGTCAGTTAAATTAGAAAGACGTTGCACAGTTTTATGAAAAACAATGTAGTAAGGTTAGAATCTTAGAATTTTACCCGACACTTTAATTCCCTCTAACTTGATTTTCTTTCTAATAGGGACCAATTTTTTTACAAACTAATGGAAACTTCTACCCACAAAGACTAACAAACATTTTTTCCAAATTTTAATCAAATTCGTCATCATGAAAATATCGTATGTTTCGGAATGGTAGGTGAAGAGTCGTTTGTGTGAGGTGTTTGTGCATCGTAAGGCTGAATTTCTTGTATAATAACTTCATAAAGAAGGTTCGTTTTTCTCAACAACAATAAACAGGAACATTAGCAATTAGCATTGTTTCCTTATCATTAATGATGTCATTTTTGCCAAATTTTCACCTTGACACGCTCCTGATAGCCCGGGTCCGTCGCGACTCAGGACTAGTCGGGATGTTTCGTCGTTGCTCGTGTCGTTTTCGTTAATATTCCGAATAGTCCGACGTGGCGGCGGGAGTGGTCGATAGAAACAATCGCTTGCAATTTACGCTTCACTTGTTTCAAGTTGTTTCTAATCAGCGCATCAAATTATTAGGTCTTGCTGAATACTCAAAATTAAATAGTTAGATCAGTGTTCATAAAGGATTTTATCATCTTAAGCAGTTTGGTGTTTATGTCTTGATTTGGTTTACTGTTACTGACATATAGAAGAAAAGCTTTAGAAAAAAAATAGAAACAGAAAAAGTCCACTTGCTTCGGGACAAGGCTTCAGTGTTTGGAAACATGCATATGAAAGACTTCATGTTCATGAAACTAGTTTGGGGCGCAAAAATTGTGTTTTGAGAATGAAAAAGCGAGGACAAGCTCAACCAGAATTGACTCCAAATTATTTGAGCAGTTAGAAGTTGAAAGAAAATAGTGACGCAATGTGTTGCTTAGAGTTGTGGCTATAAAATCTCTAGCTATGCGTGATCTTTCGTTCCGTGGCAATACCGATAAATTTGGATCTACAAATAACTGAAACTTTATGATGCTTTTAGAAGTAATGTCCGAATTTGATCCGTTTCTGGCAAAACACTGGTCACAAAGCAGAAGACATGTTACTAGCCGTTATGGACACCTTCAAAACACTGAATATCGACATTGACAATTGCAGAGGTCAATCTTATGACAATGCTAGCAGTATGTCAGAGCAGTATATTGGCCTACAGGCTAAGATCAAAGAAAAATGTCAGTATGCAACATACGTACCTTGCGCCGCACATTGGTTAAACTTTATCGGCTCATCGACAGCTGAATGTTGCCCAGAAGCTACAAAGTTTTTACGTATTTTTTACAGTTCAACGGAACGTACCAAATTACTGCAATTATTTTTTACTAAGGCTGAAAATGTAACTGTGAAACATTTGTCACATACGCGATGGTCAGCCAGGGACGATGCATGTGCCAGCCTTAATAAAGATTGGAACCCAATAATGTCGGCTCTTGAAGCTATAAAAAGTGACTCTGCCTACCAAAAAGCTTTCATTAAAAATGAAGCTACAGGTCTATTATGTTAGCTCATCTAAATTCCCTAGAAACGGCCATATTATCGAAATTTTGGGGATCTATATGAAAACAATTTAATATAGTTTCCAAAATTCTACAATGTGTCGACACAGACGTAGAGGTAGTTTTCAGGCTCTACGATTCACTCATCACTTTCGTAGAAAATAAATGGGATTCGTTTGATGCTTTTGAAGAGGCTGGTAAAAAAAATCCTCACAAGAATACAGAAGCAGTAATAAGAGAGTTATTAAGAGGATGAAACGAGATCTACAATTTTTGACATCTCATGAAAACAAAATGAGTTTGAGGCAACTTAACCTATTTATTAAGCAAAAGGATTTGGAAGAAGCATTTCCATATACGGAAATAGCATTACGTATATTCTTGTGCACTGTAGTGACAAATTGCAGTGCAGAACGTTCGTTTTCCGTACTTAAAAGAATAAAAAAGTATCTGCGTTCCCCTATAACTGAAGAACGTTTGAACAGTTTAGCCATCCTTAATATAGAAGCTGACTTAACAAAATCCATTAATTATGATAGTGTCATTGATGAATTTGTCAACCGATTTGTGCATCGCAAAAAAATGTAAATATATAGTGTTTATTCTTTTGTATGGCCTTTTTTCATTATTAAAAGATTTTTGCTTTTTTTATTTTCGTGAATTTATTAGGCGGCAAACCTTATATAGGCCCAGGGCGCCAAATTTTAAAATACGCCACTGCTCGTGAGTGTGGTCTTATGGACACCACTCAGGGTGGTAATTGAGTGTTAAAATCATCACAGAGTTGTTTACTGTATAACCTATGGAATAACTAATATGGTCAATAAGTCAGTATTTTCAAAAACATTTTTTGTATACTACGGATAGGAAAAGAAAGTTATTGAGTAGAAGATATGAATCTATTACCTCACAATGTTATGAAACTGGATTATCGAATATTTCCAGAGGCTAACGAAAAAAATGATAATAATCAAAAGAATCTCTTACTTACTTTTATTTTGCTTTTGTTATCAGATCTAACTGTTTTTGGAATCTTTAAAGGTGCATATTTTAGAGATTATACCAAACAACGCTTGAACTTCTGCCTTACTGGTATAATTGTGCCTTCATCTAAAACACCTATAGTATATCGTGTTTTTGTTAGTGAAACACAATCTGATCTGGTAATTTATTACCTTATAGACCTCGACATTGTTTCCAGACCAATGAACGGTTTGCCGATTTTCCTTTCTATACCGCCTCCACATGATACTTCTGATAATAACCGCGTCTAATCATTATAATAATATCAGTGACAGAATACATGTTCTACCGACTGTGTAACAGACTCATCCTGAGGTTGTACCTTATGAGCTGTTTCCTCGTGGTTCTTGCAAATGAACTTAAATTCGTAAGTGCCAAACAAAATTCCTTACCTGATGATATTTTCTTTTTCTTAAGAATTTTTTTATATTCCACTGAAATGGGAATTCTTTATCTTATAAAAAACCACAGCTGTAGGTTATTTTTGTAGATCTATAAATGAACAAGTCGGATTTTCTTTAAAACAGTTCTCGTACAATAACTGTCAGTCGATCTTAAAAGAAATTTTATGTACTAATTATAAGTATATCAATAAATATTATGGTTAATTCTTTTTTTTATTAAAGAAAACTAAGCCTTTTAATGAAACATCTCTTCGTAAAAAAACAAAACAAGAGGTGTAAACCTAGATACGAAAGCAATGTGGCTGCAATATGGCTAACATAAATATATTGCTACGTGCTGTGGGACATAAAATTGGTATGACATAAAAATCTTTACCCTTACACAGTTGCTCTTAAAACGATTCTATACTACACGTGCAAGTACGTAGTAATGTTAACTCCTACCGCATTTTTGCAACACAAAATTGTAGAATTAGTAGTATTAAATACCCAAGTAATGTTGAAAATAGCACTTCCAATTAGTAAATTTTAAAACAAGATAATAATTCAGATCGGATGTAATAAATAAAATAATAAAATGCTTCCAATTGTAGTTAAAAACCAATTAATATACCTAACATAACATGCCCTAGAGCTAGTCGGTTACTTCAGGCCTCAATCCAATCTTGTTGGATTTGGTATGGTTTTGACAAGAAATAACTTTTTATTAATAGTTTCACAAACCTCCAACTTTTTATACCGGTAACGACATGTTATACCGTATATTGAGAACTTTAAATTGAACTTTCGGAATTATTACGTACTATTTGTGTTTAATGCATAATTCTGTAGTATTAGTGTTTATTTTATTTTAAAAATCTCTAATATAATTTTTTATTTATCTCACGCTATTTTTCGGACTTATAGTTTTTCCGATGTTTATATATTTTCCCTCATGGATAAATGAAGCTGTTTTATCTTTTAAAATTTCCTTTTCTGCTCAAGCCGTAAGTGTTCCTGAAAGTAAATAATGAGCTGCCTACAAAAATATGAGTATTCTGCACCCTTTGGCAAATTATTTTACATTATCCTGACAGTTTTATATATTCTAGGAGCACTTTTCTTTTCCCAAGATAAAGTATAGCTCTTGTACCTACGCATATTTTTCTTTCGGAAAATAATAACCAATCTTTTCCCGGATTTTTGGCTATTAAATCTGTAATAAATTTTATAGTAACCTTTATGTATTTATGTAATTTAATCTGAAATGTTGTGTTGTTCTTCCCTAATTAAACCGTAACCCACATTTTCTCAACCTCTCTTAAAATAATTGAGGCTATCCTGGGATATCCTACACTTTTCCGTTCCGCCTCCTCATCCGAAAATTCACGAAACAAGATATCCGTCCTTCGTTATCCTTCTTCCTATGTCGCTATGTTTACCCAGCTGATTGATGCTGATGTGTGATTGCAGGATCGATTGAAAAAGTCCGCGCTCAAATGGCTGTCACAGTTTACCCGAACATGGAACTAAAATGGTGAGTAGTACTCTTCTTAATCTGTGTGCATTTCAAGCTAATCTAACTTTCTACTACCAGAGTTAACTATTATGTTACATGTCCACTTAGCCATTATTCTGTCCGACAGCTATTGTGGCGTTTATGATATTTAAAATTTACCCGACAGCTTTGTTATGTTGTATGTAGTATATAAATGGAAAAGGTTAGTTTTTTCAAAAAATAAATTTTATTATGCCGGTAACAATGGAAAGAATTTTAACATTTTGCGCATATTAAAATGGAATGTTATAATTATTTCGTATTTGTTTTTAATACAATTAAAGTTAATTAACGTTTTAGTTTTGCTGGGAAATGTGCAAACTACTTTTGAGAAAAGTTTTGTTTTAATTTATTCTGACAGGAATATTTTGCCATTGAACTTAAAAATAATGATAGATGGTAACAAAGAAATTTTAATTAGTGCATTTTAGCCTTCATTTTAAATTTGATAATAGAACTATTTTGAATTGTATTCAATAAAAATTAATAAATTAAGAATAGTTCACAAGAGAAATTAATTTTTGTACAAATATTTGCATTGTTTATGAAGTCCGTTTGATTCTTCTATTGATAATATAAAAAGAAAGAATTCTCATAAAAATTAATTACCTAATTATTCTATAATTTTATTCAATTTGAGAAAATTATGATCACAAAGCCAAAGCACTCTTTTACAGTATACAGCCATAAATAGTCGGCTGTGCGTATCTATAAATCGCACTGGTACAGTTTACAGTATAATGTATATGCATTTTTGGAATGACAAGATGTTATCTTCTTCTGGAGAACATCTGAAAATCGGTAATATGTATTTTATGGGCTGTATGCTGCAATAAATATTATTATTTACATTCCTGCTACACCATAAATGTGTTCATTGATAAGGATATGAGCTGGGAAGATAGGAGAGCTTTCTAACCTGATCAGACTTATGGTCTAAAATATTCGTTTATTAACTTTCTTAGTTTCCAAATGTTTTGTATTTTCATTATTGTCGGTTCATTTAAGATTTAGCCCGCAAATTGACACTTCAGGGAATCCCCGCATAGCTTGGTTTATCAATAAATTATTTGAAGCAGAATTCTGCTGAAAATATGGTACTTACAATAGTATTAGTCCTGTCAGTGATATACCTTGATCCTTCATTTACAGATTGGTAGATTCCTCTAATATGAAATATCAACAAATAATAACGCATTTAATGAAGTTTCAAATGAAACTATTTAGAAATAAATACTTTTACGCATACTATATGATAATATATTTCATACAGATTTGTTCCTACAATATATAATATTAGACACAGTTTTTAAATATTTTATCAGTTGCTAACTTCATTTATTATAAAGTTACTCATATTAATCTCTCTGGTGAATTCGCCCCAGCAAACTAAATAGAAGATAATCGAAATTATTTGCAATCAGGTCAAATATCAGCTACCTATACAATTTATGTAAATAATATCTAATAAAATAATATTTGTTACACTTCGTTGTTGGACACTGCAAATTTACTTTTCACCAGATCATGTGACTAGTGCATGCTCCAAAAATGTTTCTTTCAAACGATCTCTACCATAAACAACCACGAAACTGCATTAAAAATGGTGAAACAGATAATAAATTTGTTAAATGTGCAAAATAGGTATGCTTGTCTCTGAAAGGTGTTTGTTTATGTATTTTATTCAGGAAATACAAATTTGCATAACGTGTTTTTAAAGGAATTATTTCTTAAAGCGGTTTTTTGTGTCTCTTTCTAAATTGCTTTATTTCTTTATAACAACATGTTTTAACATTTTATTACCACATCGTGATTCGAACTATGTCAGTAGTAATGTGGAGAACCTTTCCTCCTTTGTTAAAAGTATAAAGAAACTTTTTCGTACTTTGAATGCGCTACAAGTACCTAATAATAATAATAAAACAGCTGTTTTGGTCTTAACACCTGCTTTTAAATTGCATTATGCATTCATAATATCCAATATACTTTTAGAAACTAAAATAAATAAGTTTCAATGAAACATAAACAATTTTTAATTTGAATAATGGACTGTTTTGAGCATAACCACCACACTTGGTCAAAAATATTTGAAAAACCAGTTCTTTTTATGGATATGAATTAAATAAACCACGACATTCTACTACAATTGTCCTTCTTTTTCAATCCAAGATTGTTAGTTAGCTTCACGTGACAGTTTAGTAGGTTTATGGCGAAATATAATGTTCGAAAAATGCTTTACAACTTTGATAAGACAAAGATCTCCAAAAAGTGCAATTTGTGATGTTATTCTAAGCTATGCTTTATGCCGTAAATCTTCCATCATTTATTAGAACTTGATGTAATTATTCATACCTTCAAATTCAACTGTCACTGCATTTAAGATTCTTTTTGTACTTGAATCAGTTCGTTTGACTTAATTAAAGCTTGTGCACGAAGAAATGTGGTCCCCTAAAAACCACTGCAGTTTTTTTTTACAATGCCAATAACGAAGTAACTTTTGACTACAAGTTAGTCTGGCTTCAGTTGTTTCTCAAAACATCAGTTGTAGTTATTCCTGTCAATTATTATTAAAGAAGAATTTATACTCTCTGCATTAAATCTAAACATTCTCTAATTACCATGGCAACCTATTTTGTTCTTTTTCTTCCTGTTAAAATCAGTTAAAGCTACACTTGTTTAAATTTTTAAAGAAACTACATTAGTTGGTGAAAGGAGAGTAGAAACCAGGCCCCAAGGTATTTTTCTCAAACAATTGACAATCGAGCAATGTCATTCTGGTAATTGGAATATGTCTGTGAATTTCTAAATCAGCTATTGCAAATGTTTTGAATAATTTTCATAAACGATTCGATAAACCAAAAGCCTGGTTCTGGTAGAAAACCAGGTCCAAGTTGCAAAAGGACAGAAAAGAAATCATAGGAGCTTTTAAGCAAAATCCGAACGAGTCAGTGAGGGATGTGGCAAGAAAAGTTGGAACATCTTCATTTTATATTTAAAATGCAGCCCTTAAATTACAGAAAATCTCAAATAGGGATGAAAAGTAAAATTACAAAGCAAAAACCCATGCAAGAAAACTGCATACTAGATTCTTAACAAAATTTGATTGTGTGATAATGAATGATGAAATTTACGTTAAAACTGACTTTCAAAATCTCTCTGAACAAGAGTTCTTTACTTGTATAAACAAGTTTGAAGCTGAAAATAAATGTAAACGAAAGAAAATGTCAACTAATAACTACTTTCTCCTGTTTTAAGAGACGGAACCGCCGCCATAGCTTGTTGGCGAGGTCGGGGTTCCCGGTATATCTGAAAAATATAAGGCTCCAACAACGAAATTCAGTGATCAATAAAACTCGGGCAAGTCAGTTTGACAACGTCCAGATTTATTTCAGGCGCCAGAACGCCGCAAGCAAGACAAAAGAAATACAAAAAAAAAATAATAAAGAACACAAGAAAAAATAAATTAGCAATAGTAACTAGCACAAAGTTTCAAATATTAAATACAATACAAAGGTTTAGATATAATTCTTAACTAAAATAAATTTATACAGTGTGTCCGCAGATTGAGTTGACAAGAGGAAAACTTTTTTATTATTGGTTGTAGAACAAAATGTCACTTCTGATAAAATTTTCTGCTTGTTTCAAAACCTCCAATAATGGTAATATAATTTTGATGTTATCAACAATAATGAAGAAAATTTAAAAAACGCATTATTTTAGTATTAAAGAAATGACTAAGTTCTAAATTTATTAAAAAATCAGGTTGCCATGTTAACTGTTTTTGCAGGTGCAGTTCAAACATGGTACTTTGATTTTCGAGTAAATTTAGAATTTGTTTTTTTATACTAAAATTATGCGTCTTTTTAAATTTTCTTCATTATTGTTGGTAACATCAAAATTATATTACCATTATTGGAGGTTTTGAAACAAGCAGAAAATTTTATAAAGAATGACATTTTGTTCTAAGACCAATAATAAAAAAGTTTTTCCTCTTGTCAACTCAATCCGCGGACACACTGTATATCAAAGTCAAATAACAAAACGCTAAAGAAATTAATAATATGCAGAACAATTTATTAAAATGATAACACGATCAATAAAACAAATAGCAAAAGGAAAACATTCACAGACGGAATAGCTAAATCGGCGAAGTTCGGTTCTAATTAAGTAAAATCACAAGAACAAAAAAAGCAAAAGAAAATCGCGATAGCGCGTCCTAAAGTTGTATTAATTACTTAAATTGACGAAGGGGGTTGACAAGATGTCCTTTGTAAGCGCTTGCAAATACTGATTTTTTTTCCACCCTGTATATGTCCACAATTTTCTAGTAAAGGTAAATTAAATAATATTACGTACTCAATCTGCGATTACATATGAACGTTTTTACAAAGTAACTCAAAAGGGTGAAGCCCAAAGTTATAAATTCTAATAAATCAAACAAGAACTAAATTTGTGATGAAATGAAATTATTATATTAAGGGACTTGAACATTTATTCAATGAATTTCTAGAAAAATTTTCTATTGTATTGTTGAGCAGATAAAAATTGTCGTGCAACGAAAGCTGTGCCGTTACTTTAAATTGCAAAATTCTTTAATGCAAAAATTCAGAATATACTAATAACTTATTAAATTTCTATTAATTAACTAATTACTGATAAAATTAACCACGAAAATAAGAATTTAAATAGCGCGAGAATTTGAGTTCTTCCTATTGTCAGCTCCCTGATGACACAAACAAAAAAAAGATATAGGAATGACATACCATGGATGGTGGTCCCATGGCCTTACTAAAGCCGCCAATCCAGTATGGTTGATCCAATTCACAATGGAAACTCTCAAATGAAATTAATTGCAACGGGGGAAAATCGACAAAAGAAGAAGACGAAGAAGAAGGCCTGAAAATAAAAAGAAGAACCATAAGCATTCGAATAACAAAATTCTAGTCCAGAATAATTCGTATTAAATGATAAAGGAAGGTCGGAGCAAAAAAATTTCATCTGAGTTGATGGGCGGCCTTCAGATGTACAGCTTTTTGCATAAATAATGTCGTAGTACATTCTCTTAGTGAATGAATTGATCAAATACACTAAATCTGATTTAGCATTAACTACACAGAATTTGTTTCCTATGAGCCAATAAGACGACTTTGGATAATTAATATGAAATAAGAGTTTGTATATTTAGCTAATTGCTTCATTAAAGAAATGATTTGCGATATTATTTATGCAAAAAGCTACACGACTCGGCGTGAAGTATTATCCGCTAGACGAGACGACACTAAACTGCTACCAAATCTTGGTCTAACTATGATTATTCGCTTCAAATAATGGGATCAATTAGACGAAATTAATATATTCATAGAAGACCAACTATTATCACGCACCACAAGTACACAAGTTCTTTCCACAACCAAAGAAAGAAGAAAAGAATGATAAGATTTTTACAAGACCTAAAAATACCACCTGATAGATTTGTAGAAAATTAAATTTAAACAAATTTATTCTGCTAAAGCAGGACTTAGACAGCAATTCTAGACGATAATGCTTTAGACGAAATTAAAACCGTAATACAACATTTATTGGGAAATTATTAGTGTAGTGAGCAATTTTGCACGTGTGGTTAACTCAATGAAGGCGTTAGCACTAAAGGAACTACCAACAAACAAATTTATTAGAGTGTTGGAGAAAGAGGATGCTATCATCTCTTAAGGCTCATAGAGTTTAAATTCTCTTTTGGCCTAATTAATGTCAACATCACAGAATGGTACCAAACAAATTGAATCACTTTTGTGCCTAAAGACAGTAATTCGCCAAACTGTCCAGAACTTTAAGTTATCGAAACATATTGAGCTCAGGTAAAATAAACATTATGAAAATGGAAAGAAAAAACCAAAGATTTTAGTGACTTTTTGTATTACCAGATTTCTTCGTGCACAAGCTTTAGAAGATTGATGTTAGACTTTAGCCGTTATTTTATCTCTTCTCGTCTTTTCATTGAGAGATTGAACAATGAGGTGTAGACAAAAAAACAGCCGCAATAAACTTGTTGAAACGTTGTATGAATGTTGCCCAAAGATTTTTAAAGTCATTAAAATTTAGCAGACACCTACTGTTTAAAGCAATGGCATTCTGTTTGGCGTCGTTCTTATGGTACTATTCTAAGCGTACACACGACATACGTATATCGATCTGTTGCCAATTCACTGCGCAAATAGTGTCGTTATCTTGGTATGTTTGGAACGTGCTACCATAACAACACTGGCCGATGACGTCGCACTTTCTCAGTAAGAATTCTGATATCCACTTTCCCTAAAGAGCTGCGTGCGTCATTCGTGTGATCCAGATGCTTCAAATTAATAAATGGCCTAACGGAAAACTTTCTACAAGCCCTATTTTAACGACGGTAAATTGACAGACAAACAATATCTGAAAACGATTTTTAAAAAGTACGTATAAGTTCATTTTGGAATTGACTTTTATTAATCTTACTACTTACTTTGAAACTATTAAACGGAAAATTGTTTAATTATAACTCTTAAAAGAATTGTTTTTGTTGTTTAAATGTAAACAAATGTCAATTTGAAAATTCGAATACATACGTTTGACGTTTTCGAAACATAGCAATCAGGTCTATTGTTTCTAGTGTTGTTCTTGTCATACACCTTCTATGTAAATGGAATGCTAACGGTTCAATATACTGTGTCATCAAAAAAAAAACAAGGGGAACACTCAATAATTTTTTTATCTTGCAATTGACAAAAAAAAACGGTTAAATAGTTTGTTGTCTATGAGCACGTGGGCTATTTGGTAGCACTTTTAATTTTTTTTTTGCATTACCGGTTAAACCGGAAATGAACACAACTTTGATTTTTTAAATGACATCTTGTATTTTTGTGGCATTTATTGATTTACTGTTGTTTTTCTCATCCTGCACATATAAAATTTTATAGGTGTTGCATAAGAATCTTTTTGCTCTAAATCCCGCAAAAAGTTCGTAAGTGTTCAAGACAGCTGTTGTCTACATGTAACTATCGCAAAACAACAGACAGCCTTTTAAACAGCAAAAACGCTATGGCCATGGAAAACAAAACTTCAAAAATGTTTTTAATTAATTAGAACAGAAACTGGTGAACAGTAACAAAAACTCTAACGTTGAATTAGTAAATTTCGTCAAATTTGCGATTTTACAGATGAACAATAATTCTGTCAGATTTGAAGTTTTGTTTTCCATGGCCATAGCGTTTTTGCAAATTTTTCAAATAACATACATGCTCATAGACAACAAACTATTTAACCGTTTTTTTATCAGTCGCAAGATAAGAAAATTATTGAGTGTTCCCTTTTTTTTGAATGGCACTGTATATCTCTTTTTTCAACATACATTTTAAATAAGTGCGCGTTGTCTTTGATTAAAAATAAATCTGTGACGCATGTATCTCTTTACTTGAAATAGATATTACTGTTGTTAGTATTGTATTATTTTGGAGCAGTGGCATGGTAAAGCCAAGATGCAATAGAAATTACAAAAAGTTAAAAAGTTGATTAAACCACAAACGTGAAAACCAGAAATATAAGGTTTAAAGCAAAGATTTGTTTGATCTCTTAGAACCACTCTTACGATACCAGAATCTCCGCATTCTCCACTTGGTTTCAGTATTCACATCTTAGCATCAATACGAAATACCACTATAATGGTTTTTGTAACAGAAAAAAATGAATCTCAAAACAAAAATCTGATAAGAAATTTTTCATTGTTTGACGAACTGCTAGCGGTTTTCTTCTTTCATATGTTTGTCATATTGAAGATAATCGTAAGGGAACAGCTCAATTTTCGAAGGGACCGGTAGCTCTTTTAAGGTAGTACTTCCTCTTGAACCTGTACGGTATAAATAAAATTTGAGTTGGAAACATTGTTTGGCGACGGCGGTCGAATCATGGCCGTGCTTGGTTGGTGCTAAAGGCGTGCACCAGTTCCACGTTGTGGTAGGAGAAAGCGTTTAAAAGGCGTCAAACTTGTAGAGAATTCCGGTGACTGGTTCATGGAACACATTACCTTTGCTAGTAACGGAAACCACGGAGAACCTTCCTAAGAACAGTCGGTATGAGATTGAACTCAAACATCCCAGATGCAAGCGTAACGAGGGGTCCTCGAAGCTACGCTGCTCGGTAATTCGGCGGTAGTGGAGTGGGAACAGACTTCGCGAGTACGGCAAGGGGATGGGATGTTTGTGCTTTTCCTTTGGGTACTTTTCTGCGTAGTGAAGATGGAAATCTTAAAGTTTAGAAGACTTGCTGTTCTCTAGGTCAACAACTTTTTTCGAGAAGCGAAAGCAGTTTAGCTAGAGCATTCTTCCGCAGATGGCAAATTCCAATATTACTAGTGTTGATTATGGCTCTCATAAACCGGATTCAAAAGTCATTTTTTTTTCTTGAAGCAGTAACAAAATCTGTTCATCATCAAATATTTTTGATACTGTAACCATAACTTACCCGCTGCTAAATATCCTGAATTTCAGTAGTTCAAACTTCACTATTTGAACTCAGAATCACAGTGACATATTTTTTTTATTTATTTCCTTAGCAATACCTTTGAATGTGTTTCAACGTTTGGCCCCATGGTGAAGTTTGGGGAATAAGGTTGAAAAATTAGTTAAAAACCATTTTCTAGAACTTGGTATATACGACAACGAAACCTAAATCTTTCTCTTATTGGTAAATGTGATACCATATTTAACGATTAAAAGCTGGTTTTACAGGGTGTGTAGAAATAAACTCAAGTGGAACAGCACTTCTTAGTTTAAATTAGATATCTTGCGAATATCGAACCGCGACCCTTATTGACAAACTGAGTTTTAAATTTGAGCTCTCGGATTGGCTTCACTGTGCTTTCTAAATAAAACTTTTGTACTCTATGGACGATATTTCCTATGTATGAGCAAAGAGTACCGCTTTTTATGCTTCCCTGAATGTCCAAATCATTCCTTACATCAAGCATTTTGGAATAAAATTCCTGATTAACACTAAACCAACATACTCATATATCACAGAAATCAAGCTATGTTATTGGTTTTCCAAATATAGCCATAGAAGTTTAATTGTTTAACAATGTTCTCTAACTTATTTACTTAAAAACTGGAACTAATGTCAAAAACTCTTAACAGGTACAGATTATACAACCTTCAATTTTTTCTTTCTTTGTTTGAACATTGTTTTATGTATCTTCAATTAACTAATTTCAAAACTACTCCTATTTCTTTATGAAAATATGTTGGTTTTAAAAGATTTTGGATGTTAAAGGCTTTGTAGTGTAAAAATTATTCAAAGCACGATAATGTAAAACCTTGCACTTTTAAGATTTGTATCGGTATCCTCTAGAGCCTAAATGTTCCATCAATTAGTGCTAACTAGGTGTGACGCGCTGCTAACTAGCAATTCTACCTTAAAGCGTTCGAAATATTTAACTTTTAATCCTAATTAGTTGAATTCGTAGTGAATTTACTTCTGTGTGAATATTACCTGTACTCGTATTATTGGATCACAGTTCAGTTGAAACCATGCTTGATGATCACGATCAAGGTTACTTTCTTATTTATTACATTCAAACTCAAATGGTGTTAAATTGACAGAAAACCGCAGACGGAATCAGGATTTCAATAATGATTGATTGAATAAGGAGCATGTTCACCACTTATCCATAAAAATGTTTGTTTATTGACGCCATTGAATCTTCTTGATAGTGCACAATGTCATGGCCTACGTTACAAGTTCTTCCGCGCCTTTCGAATAAACCTGACCATTCTGCCAAATAAGCGAAATACATAGAACTATCTGTCGGGTTTATTCGAAGCAAATGGATGTGTTTTGGGAAATCAATTCTGGGGAAACTCTCTTCTCATCTGTAAGGCGCCACTTTTATTCAGGCCACCAACCTGTTAAAAGATTTAGGAACAAAAGTTAATTTTATGTACGCTGTGGTTTTAATCTACGTAAACAGCCTTGTGGTAAAGAGAGGTTTCGTTGTTGAAGAAGAAACATCTACGTTAGATTTTGTTTGAGTTCATCTGATTTAGCCATTTTGATAAAAATCAAGAATTTCAAGTGGGGAAGTTAAGAAAATATGAAAGTTGAAGTCACTTTTCAATTCAGAATCCATCAAAAAAGGTTTGAAAATACCTTTTGGTCTAGTTTCAATCGGTGCTCTACATACACTTTAAGTTTCCTTTTTCCTGATATTATTTCGTGTAAACTGTTAATAATTCATTGAATTCCAATTTGCAGCAGCTTTTGGCTAGGTTGTTTAGCGAAGCAATATGTTACAGGTAACAAAGTGATGTATCGTATCTGTTTGTATCTGGGAGAGAGAAGAAGCTGTTTGTTTCTTCATAAGATGCTTCTATCAATAGAATAATTTTAGACAGAGAAAAAAGGTTGATTACCAGTTATGGGTACTTACTTTGAATGGTGCCATTCCAGTCAGATAAACCAAATATGAAATTGTTATGTTGTGTAAATTGTGTATACAGGGTGGCTGAAAAATCGTTCACCAGCCTATAACTATTTTATTTTTTAAGATATGAAAACAATGCAAGTAGAAAGTTGTTTGATGTAATAAGAGGCATAATATCATTCATTAAAAGAAAACTCAACGCCTACTGTTTTTGCATAACATCAACTAACTTCAGTTGTTTAAATGAAACACCCTGTATATTTTTCGAAATTCTGACTACACTTGAAATTCTCTTTTCAACCATATAACATATTTAACGATTTTTTGGGGTCTTGGCCTGCAAGATTACCCGATTTATCAATTCTAGATTACATCTAATGGGGCTTTTTAAAGCATCATGTTTATGTAACTCCATCACCAAGTCTAAATGAGTTGAAAGATAAATTTTTCTGCTCTGAGAATTAAATTATGCCTAGCGCATTGTAACATTTCTGACGTAACTAATGCCATAGCTGCAGTAATTTTAGTTTTCAACTCATTTAGACTTACTGATGGAGTTACATACACATGATCTTTTAAAAAGCCCCATTAGATGTAATCTAGAATTGATAAATCGGGTAATCTTGCAGGCCAAGACCTCAAGAAAATCGTTAAGTATGTTATATGGTTGAAAGGAGAATTTCAGGTGTATTCAGAATTTTGAGAAATATACAGGGTGTTCCATTTAAACAGTTAAAGTTAGTTGATGTTACCCGAAAGCAATAGACGTTGAGTTTTCTTTCAATGCATGATATTATGCCTCTTATTACATCAAACAACTTTCTCCTTTGCATTTTGTTCATATCTTTAAAAATGAAATAGTTATAGGCTGGTGAACGATTTTTCAGCCACCCTGTATAGATTTCCTATATGGCAATGATTATTCATAAAGAAAAAGAATTTGTTTAACTATTTTTACTAATACCGTCGTACCTCAATAACGCGAATTCTTTCATTACTCGGAGTTATTGCTAATGGTAAATGTGTATACTTGATTACTTGATAAGCTGTTTCTATCTCTTCGAGTTCGAGTTATCGAGGTTCGACTGTAATTGTAGTAAGCAGTTATAAATATTACGTTATAAATTCTAAGACGCAGAGTAGGAAAGAGAAATAAGTTAAGTAGTTAGTTTTTTTTTTAGCTATTACAGCTGATTGCTTTTGTTTTAGATTGCTTGCGCCTTTTTTAAACTATAAAACTTAATGCAGAATCTTGTGCTCAATATGTGATGGTATGCTCTCTATTCTTTGAACTTGAAACAATATAGCCCTTATTATTAGATCCATCACTTGATATGAATCAGCTTGTTTTAACTGCAAGATTATATAATCACGCATTCGCGTTTTTCCTTCCGAAACAAAACTCCATAATTTTATTCATTTTACAGTTTGTAAACTCTTCGATTCTATCTTGCCTGTAATAGTATTATGTAAATCCACAAAACTGTTTGCTCGTTTTGCATAACATTGACAGCGCAGCTTATTTATTGATATTTTTATCTAAAACCCGCTTCTTATTTTTATTTATTTGCGAATAATGCCATTTAACGATATGATTTAAACAGGTTCTCTTGTTTTAAAATTGTTCCATGATATACATTATATGTAACGTAAAGACTCCATAAGAATTTAAATATCAACATTTAAAAATAATGTATAGTAATTGTTTCTTCTGTGTGATCGATCTAATTAGCTACCCTCCTACAGACTATTGTTCATTTATTTATGACGATCTTTAATTGTTATTATCAGCATTCTGTTGCGATTGCTTATCAGTACTTTATGTAATTTGATTGCATAAGAAACCTTTGTTTTCATATTATTTATATTTTTTGTTAGTAGACGAACGTAGAGTATGTATGAAAAAATGTAGCCGAAATAATGTAGTAATTACTTATATGATTTGCTTTATTTTTTCTATAAATACAACACAATATTACATGACTGGTTTAAATGTGTCAAGTTTTTCTTTGAAGAAGTTAATACTCCCAATAGATCGATGTACTCTTCTTTTTGTAGCAGAAAATAACTCATCAGCGAGTTTAAAAATAAAATCTGAGGAAGTAAAATCTCGAAACCGCCACTATGCCCGGCAATTTTGTCGAACATCTGTTTTCTACTAGCAGTAATGATATCGTATATCATATAGGACCCACATTTTTATGGTTCTTTGAGAAGAGGCCTACTATCAGCACCATCTTCTCGACTATTTAATACCGCCTTGATCGGACATCGAACTCGCGAAATCCGGGTGAGAGGAAATCCTCTCATGCTACTAGCCGAGTTCGTATCGTCTGAACGGAGAATATTGTCGAGGAACAGCGATTTAAACCCACACTACAAAATTGAATTGCATCTGCTCCTATTTAATTCGATCTGATCATTGTTAGTTGGAGTTGAGAAATTATTGATGGCTTTCTAATGACTAGCAATTTTGTGACCGAATACAATGCTGAAATCTAATGCTTTGTGGACAGGATGTTTAAATAAAGAGTTAGGCTGAAACTAGATTCCTGTTTTCCGGCGTTAATGGTTTTGATTTTTAAAAGCGTTTACCGGGAAAAATATACAAACTGAATATTGAAGTGTTCTTTGTGTGTTGTTTGTTGAAAATGAATAATATTCTTTTTTTACAAATTTTATTTCGTTTGATTTCAATAGACGCTTGTTTTTCAATTTTAAAGTGTCTCTTTTGTAAAAATGGATGTATTTTTAGCTTGTGTAATGAATTTTGATCGGCATTTGGTTTTAGCATATATTCAAATATCTCTTTGTGATAAAATCAGTGGATGTATGAAATTGTTTTTGTGTTGTGTCTGGGAATATTAAATTAGTTAGTGTATTCTACTGAGTTGACTAATTATTGGATTTAGTATTTACATAAATGTTGATGTATGTACTATTAGGTAGATTTAATTAATAGCAGCCGCTTCATTATGCGGTCTGTTGAACAGAGAAACTACTTGGTTTTTTTGACAATGGTACTAAAATAACTCTCGGCTTTTAGCGTAAAAATGAATTAACTACCTACACGTGAAACTTATCGAAGTACAAAAAGTTTATGGAACGTTTGTGGAATGAAAATTTGAATGACCATAATTTTGTAGCTGTTGTTAAAAAATTAAATTAACATGAGTAAATTTTAATTTTTAAATTTCTACTTGAAATTAGTGTATAATGTAATGACAGTGCAGCTCATGTTAGATATTTATTGCATGTGTTTAAAGATCTTAACAGATTGAAAAGTCACGTAATAAGATTCAAGCTATAAAACTATGCAATCACATTACACTGATATAATATAATCCGATAGACAGTCCGTACTCCTTAATGTTAGTACTTGCTCGTTTGTCTAGTCTTCGTATAAAAATGGAGAAACGAAAATGTAAATAACTTTTATTTGGATGAATCTGAAAGGACAATAAAATCAAAAATTGTTTTCTAGATCATTTGTTTCATAAATTCAGCTATGGTCTTAAAGCACATACTAATATACGTTCAAGAAACTAAAAGACAACAACTAGATCAGGGGTCCCCCAACCCTATGCCCGCGGACACCATGGCGCCCGGCGACCATTTTACTTGTGCCCGCCGCTGTACGACCACGATAAAAAAATTTAAGTTTTCAATAAAATGTTATGTAAAATTTTTTTCAGATCTTTTAATATTCAGTAATGAATTAGAATTAGAGAAATATACGCGTATTTGTTTGCTTATTTGAAGGATTTTCTAACAAACGTGAGATTGTCATCAGCAATACAAGATTTACAGTTGTCGGATAACACCGTCACAAGAAGAATACATGCCATTTCAGAAGACATGCAAATTGAGTTAAAAAGTGACTTGGAAATATGTGACTGGTTCTCACTGCACTTTGACGAGTCTACAGATGTATCAGACACAACATAGTTAGCAGTTATGACGAGAATGCTATTTAGTAACTTTACTGTAAAAGAAGATTTACTGAAAATATTACCGATGAAAGAACGAACAACAGGTGAGGAAGTGTATAACATATTTAGAACATATGCAGAGTCGATAGCTGTCGGCGATAACTACTGATGGGGCACCAGCAATTGTGGTAGAATGCTACCCTTTGGACATGTCATTATCTCAAATTATCTCTATATTAAAAATCGAAATTTTGTTGAACTAACAGACTATCGTTGGCTGGTGGATTTGGGTTTTATCACAGACATAATGGAAAGATTGAATTGTTTAAGCTTGGAGCTGGAGGGAAAAGACAAACATACAGCTATAACGATTGGATCTGCAAACATGTTTAAAGCTAAACTGGTTTTGTGTGTATCACATCTGCAGATGAAGTCACTTGTGTATTTCCCAAATATGAAAAAATGATAGGCGATGGCGAAATTGACTTATCATCATTTGTTATCAACCTTCAACTAATTCAAGATCAGTTTGAAAAGCGTTTTCAACGGTTTTTTTATTAATCCTTTTACTTGCCAAGTAAATGTTTTGTTCAAATAAGGACAGAAGAAATGAAGCTAGAAATTTTGGATCTTCAGAACCACATTCTCCTAAAATCCAATGTATAAGATGAGAATTTCTTGAATATAGTTGACAGAAACAAATTTTCATTCTTGAAAAAAGCATCATATAAGATAAAATCGTTTACAGATGAACATCTTGATGATTCCTTACGAGGAGGAATATCACTCTCCTAATTATAAAGCAATGGGCGATGAAATGCAGCGCCAAAGATCACATTGACTTTGCGATTTATATTTTCTATAAAGAATTTTTAAACCATGTACACTTTTGGCAAAGAAGCAGTGAAATAAGAAGACAATGTGAAACAGACGACATTGTGAGATGGATAAGAAAGCAAAGAAGAAGGTGGAACCAACATGTGACAAGAATGGCAGACGATAGAATAGCCAAAATCGTCAGAAACAACAAACCACAAGGTAAAAGACCCATCATGCGACCACCAAAAAGATGGCAGGACAGCTGGCAATCAACATTACAAGATCCCCTCGTGGCAACCGAAACGAAACAGGCAATATGCCTTTCTCAGAGGAAGAAGTAAACTTTTGTATGTACTTTTAAATAGTTATCTATTTTACATAAAAATGTTATGTTATATGTTAAATTTAATATTTTTGGAATTAAATATTTTTTTTGTATATTCTCTGTATTACCAGCGCCACTCTGGTTCCAGTGAGATATAAAAAAAACTAAGTGCGAATTTGACAATATTTTATTATAAATGTTCGAAGTATGTGTCCCCCTTGGCCTCAAGACATTTATTCAGTCTTATTTGCCACAAATCAAAAACTGCTCGTCATTCATTTTTTGGAATACTATCAAAATACTGATGAATTGCTGTATCAATCTCGTCTTCTGAAGAAAATTTTC
The DNA here is from genome assembly GCA_011009095.1 of Ignelater luminosus. Taxonomy (NCBI): domain Eukaryota; kingdom Metazoa; phylum Arthropoda; class Insecta; order Coleoptera; family Elateridae; genus Ignelater; species Ignelater luminosus. The sequence continues at coordinate 159,343 of VTPC01000717.1, read as the reverse complement.
GCCCCCGAAGGTGTTTCTTCAGATTAAAGAACAGCCAGAAGTCACACATCGCCAAATCAGATGAATAAGGTGCATGTTTAATCACGCGGATATTATTTTCTCTCAAATAATCAACAGTGGCGCGCGCCGAATGCGAGGATGCATTGTCATGGTGCAACAGAAGGACCCTTACATCAAGTCCTTCAAAAACTTCAGGCAAACATTTATTCATGTACCAGTTTGCAGTGACTGTGGACTGTTCTTTTAACAACTTAATGGCTTTGACTAAACCGGTACTTCTAAAGAAGACGGCGTACATAATTTTTTTCATGGCGCGTTGCTTTGTTGGAGTTGTCGGTGTTGGATCATCTTCATGAATCCATACACGGGATTTCTGTCGAGTTGGAGTATCATAAAATGGTATGTACGTCTCATTACCTGTCACAATTTTGGAAATAATCCGATGACAGCCATTTTCTAACATGTTCAGGGTTTCCCTGCTGATTTTCATACGTTCTGACTTTTAGAATTCCGTTAAATGTGTGGTACCCAGCAACAAACAACTTTCTCCATCCGCAGTTCCTCCTGTAAAATTCTCAAAACTGCTGCGGATCCAGTCCCTAATGTCCTCTGGATTGTACTGTATGTGCAGTGTGGGTTTTCGGTTTTGCTTCAGGTGGTTCGTCAATTAAGGAACTCCGGCCTCGTTTAAATTCAGCAAACCACCGATAAATGGTTGCCCTTGAAGGCTTCTCTTCGTCAAAAGCTAAACTTAGTCGTTAAATGCATTGTTTTTCATCTAAACCGCTAAAATCGTAGTAAATTAATGCACGAAAATTTTCTCCATGACGTTTACGAGCTAAATAATTTTTTGTTTCTAGCTTGGCATTTAATGATATTGCACGTCTGAGACACCTTACGAATAGGCTTCCTTAAGATAATTTCATTTTATCTAAGTATGCACACATTTCAATGTATCTCACTGGAAGCAGAGTGGCTCTCGTACTAACTATTATGTCAAACTATAAATTTACTTTGAAAAAATAAATGGTGCCCGCAACTCGACCGATATTCTAGAACGTGCTCTTAGATACAAAAAGGTTGGGGACCCCTGAACTAGATGATATAAAAAATTATTAAATGAAAACTATCTTTATGGGAACTATTCACATTCGTTCTGAACTCAAAAGATATATAAGTTTAGAATTTAATTAAAACAAAGAAACTAGAAATTAATATTATGGTAAATAAAAGAATTTTAAATGTGTTAGACATGCACTAATAATTTCCTAGTCTCAGTTCTACTCTCGTTACATTACTTTGTTCTGGCCTACAGAGCACATTAGAAATGTATCTCTTCTCATTTCAATGTTTTCTCTTGTTATTGTGATATGTGTAACAATTTAAATTAATTTTTTTTATATATTAACCGCATTTAAAAGAGAACAGTACGAGAGAATTTTTATAGCATTTAAAAGTAATTGGTTTTTATTTTATTTTTATTATTACAAACTCTACATTATGAAAACGTGGCATCGTGGGTTGCAATGTCAAAAATTTAATTTTTCCTCCAGAAAATGTTACGTTGCGGAACTGGCGTAGTTCTTTGGAGCCGTAGTAATTAACATTAATTAAACTAAATTAAAAAGTTAGTTTAACCTTAGTTATAAAAACGAGTAGGTAGATACCGGTTAGTTAAAGAAAAATAAACTTCTTGTTTTATCGCTCCTTCTGTAGTAACTTATTTTGAAAGTGTAATAAGAAAGTTTAAATGAAAATCGTTAATTTTCGCAAAAGTACAACGTCGCATTCAACTCAATTTCTCTTTTCTTAATCATTTAAGAATTTATTGGACCTTTTCTGCATGTAACAGTAAAATTGAGCATTCGCAAATAAAATAGAAGTCTTGTAGAAATAAACCTTGATATTAACTTATGTTGTTAACAATTTAACTTTTTATTCATTTTAGCAAGTTTCTTAACATCATTTCCAAGTAATTAATAACCAAGAATATAATTATTCTAGGCTTGTAAAGGTTGTCGTTTTTATTCTTTTTTGTATTAACGAAGAATACGGCAAATAGATATCTTATGTTGCATAAGGAAAGTGATATGGATATTAGGGCCTCTTAAAAAGATCAATAATTGATCTAACCTTGTTATTATATTTCATGATCAAGAATTAGGATTCATCTCAATTCCTAAGTGTACTTGACATATTTTTCATAATAAGTAACTCAAACACGCACAAAAGACGATGGTGTCTTATTAAGTTCATTAGCCGGCGCCAATCGCCTCCACCGGATACGACTCAAATCAATTAACCAAAACGTGTGGTGTCTTTTAACTTCCAAGGTAATCAACAAAAGCCATTGTTTAGTCCTTTGTCAGGATTTCGCTCCGGCTAGATGTTTGATGATTTCTGAATCAAAACAGGTTGTTTAAAGTAATGCAACTATTTGTTACCGGCGCACTATACGGAAATATGGCATATCGCAAAGTGTCCGAGAAAATCACATATCACCCCATTATCTTGGACAAATATCAGAATTGGGTGCAATTTTGTTTAGACCTGGCTTTTCGCGATATGTGCAATTGACACGCAAAATTAAGAATCGCAAGTAAATTATTAACTTAATACAGCTATTTAGTGTCTAAAATTGAATGGTTGTTCAAATCATAGCTAATGTTTCTGAATAAAATCCTCCATCAGACCTGTAATCATTTAATCTATTACAAAGGGTTGCTAGTGTTATTTGTGAATTGTTATTACCTCTAATTTCACTTCCTTTGCTTTATCGATATGTTGATTGAAGAGAGAAACTTAAAATCTTCATCATACTTACTATGATACCCACAATCTTGGTATTTTGGACCAAATGTCTTAGCAAGTTCTTCCACAAGCATGAGCTAAAATTACTATGATACATATGGAAATGACTACCCAAGTGAATTTTTTATTATTTTCTAATCGGTTCAGTAAAATTAAAGCCCTTAGCCAGAAATAAAAAGGTTAATAGCATCTAGTGACCAGTCCATATTAGTGCTAGGTATGTTAAGCAACTGTTCATTCTTATGCGTAGTTTACATAGGTGCTGAAGAGGTAGAGATAAAATAGAAGATAAGATGTAGGACAGTTCTCAATATTCTGAGTATCGAATGAGAAGAAGAAAAAGAAGAAACCTCAAACAATTCAAGATGAAATTGGAGGTTTTAGAAGAATTTTCTCTCTTCTCACAGTTGATAATGATTTCTCCTTTTGTTTTTCTCAGATGTTCAAGTCGCTTTAAGTGAAGAGCTACTCAAGATCTGAGTCGTTCATTTCCCGAATTCTAATAGGTGTTTGAAGCTTTGCTGTGAATGTGATTTAAATAACAGATTGATTTAGATGTCAGTCTAAGATTCTACGCAGACAGCTTTGATTTTTGATTAATTTTGATTCTTTCGAGGAAACTTCAGCCTTTCTATGTTTCTATGCATTTAGCCACCCTGTCATTGGCTACGATTGCCAAGCCTTTGGAGTGGTACAGTCGTGTAACAGACCAGTGCTTTAGAATACCATATAAAATTGATAAGAGCCGTTATTCAAGTTGTATATTGTGTATTGTTGATGCTTTAATATTAAATTTCATCTCTAAAAGAATTATATGTAATCTAGGAATCTCTGCGATAAAAATTTCTGAGCATACGGCATCAACAGTGAATCATTTTGATTGATTGACAATGATCTTCATCTCTGCCCTTACAAACTGCTAAAGCTATATGCAACTGTTATTTTATCCCAGTGAATTTTCTTGAATTAATTTTTTTACTAACTAATGCAATGGTTTCCTAGGAAGCTTGTGGCAAGAAGCCGAGAACGATTCTAGCAATTATTCATTTTGAGCCACTTTTGCTCGTTACATTAAAGTAGATTTAATAGCTAAATTTTATAACTATTGTATTTTCTACCAATTTATTTTTCATAATTCGTTAGTCACCATTA
>VTPC01000717.1:93841-150380 GCA_011009095.1 Ignelater luminosus | reverse complement strand
TTTTTTTTTACTTCCTGATATACTATATACAGTCACCCACAAAAGTAATGTACTGATCTCAAATAATAAAAGCATTTTTACAAAGCTTCTAATTGTCTTATCGGGTATTTCTATATGCAATTAATTATTTTTATGCTATGAAGGACTTCGTTCCTATACAGCAAAATGTTTTGTTACATATGTCACAAAAGTTTTTGAAAAAAATTTAAGTTGTTATAATAAACAACAACTTCAATTTTCCAAAATGCTTTCCACGTAAAACATTACAGATAAATGTAAATGTGCATTGATGGCAATCAATTAAGTCCAAGCCTGCGGTATAAGACTGGGAGCATTTCACATCAAATTACCTAACACCATGTGCCCCCATGTCTCAGAATTTGTTCATATTTTTGTTCTGTGCAGACACATATAAGTTAAGACTATTAAATTAATTTTTTCAGAACTTTTAACACAAAAATGGGTTCGAGAGGCCATCTTGAAAATCTCATGATTCTCATTACAAATACTGCACAGATTCGTGCCATGTTTTATTAAAATGCGCCTAACTTCTTTATTTGTGGACGGATATTAATAAATTTGGTGTCATATTAAAGATACGTCTCTGCCCTGTATTGTCAGTTTTAGAAACATACAAAGCAAAATATTTAATCTCCTTTAAATTACCCCTAAAATCCGTTTTCTATCATCTTCTAGAAATTGGTTAATTATAACTTTCAAACCCCATTCTCCACCTTGTTGAAACTTTTAACATAAGTAAAGTATGTTGTAGTCTTGCTATACAATGTCATTCAAAGAAAAAGGGAACACTCAATAACTTTTTTATCTTGCGATTGAGAAAAAAACGGTTATATAGTTTGTTGTCTATGAGCATGTATATTATTTGGTGACGCTTTCAAGTTTTTTTCTGCATTTCCGGTTAAACCGGAAATGAACACAACTTTGGTTTTTTAAATAACACCCTGTATTTTTTGTAGCATTTATTGTTTCTCCATGATTTTATCATTTTGGGCATATAACATTTTATAGGTGTTGCATAAGAAGTTTTTGCTCTAAATCCCACAAAAAGTTTGTAAGTGTTCAAAACAGTTGTTGTCTACATGTAACTATCGTAAAACAACAGACAGCCTTTAAAAAGCAGAAACGCTATGGCCATGGAAAACAAAACTTCGAAAACGTTTTTAATTAATTAGAACAGAAACATTTGAACAGTAACTATAAAAACAAGAAGCAAGCGACACACTCTAACATTGAATTAATAAATTTTGTCAAATTTGCGAGTTTACAGATAAAATTTGCAAAAACGCTATGGCCTTGAAAAACAAAACGTCAAATCTGACAAATTATTGTTTATCTTTTTTTTGAATAACACTGTATACAAAAATTCAAGAGGATGTTTTTCGCTGTTTTTAAATAAAAAACAAAAGAGTGTTTTTCGACTATGACGTCATCGACGTGTTTGATGTAAACCGCATTCAACCATTTTTCCAGCGCACCTTGTAAGAGCGTTTAATACTACTTACGACCGTAAAAGTTTGAATCGAAAAGCACCTGTAGTAATACTTCAGTCAACACACTTTTCTGGTTGCTCAAACCGAACCCTGACATATGAATGTGTAAAGAAATGTAGAAAACTTTATATTTTGTTACCTATCGCTATTTCTTTCAAAATTAGATAGCATTACTTCCTACTTTTTGGTTAGGCCTCCCAGGCCCGTAGCCAGGAATCGTGTTCGGAGGAGGGGATGAAACTTTCAGGTGGTTAGTAATAAAACATATAAACATGTATTAATTAAGAATTACTTTCTTTTAGACTGTGTTGTTTGATCGATAGTTAAATTAACCAGTTATCTATTAGTTAAAAAATTCTATTGAAATCTAACTATAGTTAGTTTAACTGTCTATTAAACAACACAGCTAAGGCCGGGTTGCACAAAGCTTTGTTAAATGCTTCATCGATTGATCAACCACTTGATCAATTGATTAACCAATCAGAAGTAGTGAAATATTCAGATTTATCCAATCAGGTCGGCTAATCAATTGATCAACTTGATCAATGATCAAATTATTTTTGTGCAACCAAGCCTAAGTCTTTTATTTTACTTAAATTCAATTAAACTTCACAATATTAAAAAAGCATTTTTCTGTTCCTGTGGGTGCATTGATTAGACATTGTGTTTCGTAAATATGTTTTTATTCGACGCAATGTTGAAAAGCTACGCTCTGATGTACAAGTACTCATTGGCAATGTCAGCAGTATCCGGAACAGCTTATTGATTGTAGGAAACAATATTTGATCACAGCTTTCAAGGACCTAGATGGCCGTGGCTGGTCGTTGTTCAGTTCTTAGCCATTTGGTTTTCCATATAGCGCATTCTCCTGGAAAACTATAATTGTCCTCTGACAAAATTGTTTCATAAAAAGTTAAAACTTCAAGAAAATCGTTTGCTTCACGATCAACACATCTTTTTGAAACCAGTCTTGCCAGAGAACTTTATTTCGTTTTATTCGTCGCCCAACTCGACGGAGCACGGAAATTTTATAGTCATCTCCATTTAACTGTTACCCTGCGTCGGAAGCATGTTTGAACAATTCTGAATAATGATCGTCGGCCTTTTGACGAATCTGAGATAATGTACTTATCACGTTATCTACATGCTCACACGCAATTGACAAATCACAGTCGACTCCTTGCAGGAATTTTCAGAGATTAACTGTTATCATGAAAATTTTTAACGCTGTTTTTAATGTGATTAAACATCATCACTTTGTATGGCTGAAATCAGTTGATTGGCTGTTTGGGATGTTTCACCATTTCCTTTTCAAGAGGCTCAGCAATAGGAATCAACAACTCATCAAACCTGATCAGTGATCACGCTGTCATGTTTTTCAAACTAGCGTGTTTCACACATACTAGCAATAAGACTTTTGTGTCTACTCTCTGGCATATTTTTTTCAATAGTTTCTTTTGGCTCGTTGGTGCGTAATGCTGAGGTACGAAAAGGGATCCCTATTGAATGAATGGTACCCAAACAGTTGGACAAAACACGAACTTTGCGCGTATCTGCAATGGCTAAATTCAGCGAATGAGCGCTGCAGGTGCACATAGAGAGCTAAGGGAAATTGTCTTGTAATTACTGCTTGAGCACCGCTCATAGCTGAAGCTCCGTAATAACCTTGCCCGATCAGTGTATTTAAGTTTATGTCAATTGCTTCTAAACGGCTCATAATAGTAAGGTCTTGAACTGGGACAAATTCTATAAAATCTTCCCTTAAACAGATTTTGTTCGGATCGATATAGCGTATACACAGTGGCATTTGCTCAGTTCGCGAGTTATCGGTAGCTATCTAAGATTTCGGGGGGTGATTGATCACCTAAATCACCCCCCTTGTCTATGGATATGACACCTCCCCTTCCATCTTCGCCACTGCTATTGTAATTGGCACCAGATTCTTGGCATATATAATGGATGGACGGAGAAATAGAAAAATATCAAGTCCAATGAAGTTTCTCGCACTTTTTTATGTCATAGTTTAGTCAGCGTATTGCAAAAATGTATCCCGAGACAAGTTTGCTTTGCACACCTCTGGAACGCCTATTATAGGAGCTATCGATTTGAATCTTTACAGATGTAACTAGTTGTTGACCTTCTTACAAGATGTGCTGGAGAAACGGGGGAAAGTGATTTATATATAGATAACGCTGGTGACGTCATAGTCCGAAACTATGTTTTGTTTTTTATTTACTAACAGCAAAAAACAGCTGCTTGAACTTTTTTATATAACAAGGCTGTGTCATACTCCACCTAGGTTGGAAATTTCAACAAGGTGATAATTGGGGTATGTATTTTACAATCAATTCACTTCCGGAAAAAAAGTAACAGAAAGCGGAATTTAGTGACCATTTAAGAAGAGTTATACAGTGCGCAAAAAAAGTCTGGAATAAATTGATTATTTTTGAAAGCGTGCATTATCAAGGAATATTTTCGGACACGTCGATTTTCTTTTTTTCTTGCCCACATTTTCACATACAAATTGTATAGATGGCGTTGCTCAAGTTCCGGATATGACGTCATCGATGATTTTTTTAAATAGCAACAGTATGTTTTTTGGTGGAATCTTGTAGATCAGCTCTTCCTGATTACGGCAATATAACATACTCATACCTTTATGTTACAAATAAAGACTAGAAAAATTAATAAAGTATTTATTATAATGGATATTCTAGGTTACATAAAAAATGCACTCAAAATAACATTTGTAGACGTAGGCTGTCTTACAAACAGAACAAAAAAACACAGAAAAACAATACGAAACAACAAATTCATAGCTACCACGATTTTAACGTAAAAATAAGCCTGCTATGAATTTAGTGTACTTACTTTCGATCCATTCTTTATTTTGGTTTGTATGTTTTTAAGGCTGCAGAAAAGTAGCTTTAATTTGACACCAAATTTATCAAGAACCGTTCACAAATAATAAAGTTATGGACTTTTCAATAAAATATGACACGAAACTGGGTGACATGTTTGATAAAAATCAGGAGCTTTTCAAAATGACCTGTTGAAATCATCTTGGACTTTTCAGCTATTATTGTGCATTATTCTAGTAAATATTTCCAAAAAAAAACTTTTAATGGTTAAATCTGTTAACTATTTTGCTGTTGTTTTGTATATCTGCAGCTTAAAACAACATCTGAAAATTGATATTTTGAATACGTCGGTCTTTGTGCATTATTTTAAATTGTTTGGTATCAAAGTTCGCTTAATGGTCGCATATGACACATCGAATTTTAAGTTAATGTAGTTCTGCATTATGACAGTTTTTATCATTTCCTGCACTCTTGGTTCAGATGAACTTTGAGAGAAACCACTTTTGGGCAAGTTCAGATATAGATTTGTTCGACCACAATCCCTCATTGTTTTAGAAATTATTGCAATGAGAATATTGTGAGTTGCATAAAAGTTAACAATTTCACATTTGGGCATTCATCCAGTTAGATTCTCATAAACTCTGGGCAAAATTAAATTATCTGATATATTTTCAGTGGTAATCTGATCACACCGTGAAAATAATGAGTAGCTGAAGTTTAAAAGAATTCCAAAGACTTATGACATATGTTAATTAAGGTTAGTATCTTGATTTATTTATACGACTGCACATTTCCATTCAGTGGTACAGAAAAAAGATCACTTTATATAAAGACTGAAACTATCCTCCGCTTCATTTCTATAAAATTTCATAAAAGGGAAACCTTTTGATTCTGAACGCAAAGAATCATCTCCAAACCTTTTACCGAAACGCTAACGATATGATTTAACTACCTACCCGTACACCATGCTGAGATGATCTTTTCCTTAATCGACACCTACATTCTGCATCAGGTCGAAAATAAGACATCCGGATTTATAAACTTTGGTTCGGTGTAAAAGTGTGGATATTGATTATGAAAACAATTTTACTGGCTTGGTGGATATTCAATAAAAACCTTGGATAGACGTGGGAAAATGAGTTTTGTTTATCTTTTAGTGAAAATCTTATATTAGATACACCTCCCTGAAAATTCTAGGAAGCGGTCTTCTTTGATCAAAAACACAAATTAAATCTTAATTAGTATTGCTGATGTAGCTTTAAGTTTGTTTATTATAGTTACTATCAACCCTTATAATACCTTTTGTATTATTCACACTTCCGGTTTACTATCACAACGTATATTCAGGTGTACTATCTTACTAAATTATTAATGTTCTACAAATTGTCAATCTCAGGAAGGTTCGGAACATAGTTTCGATAACTGTGTGGTAATAAATCATGTAATACATTAACTTCTATGAATTCCGGTTCAGTTTGATATTTTTCCGTTTTCTGTTTTTGCAATACAATTCTCACGTGCTATATTACTTTTGTAAACTAATCAGTTTATCCTTAAAATTGTATTTATGCAATATAGATTAAGTCACTTTTTGTATTTGAATCTCTATTTTTTAATTTAATTTAATTAATTCCTGTCTTTTATATTGCTTTTATTTAGCTACAAGATACATTGGTGGTAAAATTACATCATTTTGAATATTTACTTACAATGTAGGAGCAGAATATGGAAAACATTTCAGAATCAGCAAGAAAAACTGTGCTGTCTGAAAGTGTCAGGAAATATCCATGAAAATATCTACCTTAGGTGTAATACTATCACTCAAATTGAAAAGGGACGCGTTCAAAATTTCAAGCCTACGAATATTTAGTACAAACAGTAATTTTATTCCATATCAGTAATATATCAGTTGTCTGATTACTGGAAATACAATTACGTTGCGTTAAAAAAATAAATAATGATAAAAGGTATCTATTATTAGATGAACTATATTCCTAAACAAATATTCCTATCTGCTATTTCTAGACTTATATAAATTTAATTTTAATTCAGCTTTGTTCCCATTCAAATGTATTGTGATGGTCATAACAAAACGGCTTTCAATGCAATATAATAAGAAGACGGGCACGACTTGACTAAAATAAATTTACCAAAGATTATTCACGTATTTCCTACTCTGATTTTATTTTTATTAACATTGTCTAGAAATATCATGAAACATAACAATAGCTGTCGGCAAGGTTGTCCTCACATGGTTTGTAATGTTGGTTACCTGTAGATAGAAAACTAATTAAAACCAATCTGTAAGCATGCTTTGTTAATTACTTATGTTGTATAAATTGTGGGTAGTCTGTTACATGTATTAGTGTAAATTAGTTTTGTAAAAATAACTCGATACTTACAAATAACTTTGTAAAGAGAGTGGGATAGTTGTCTAGCAGTAGGCACAGTATATGATTAAAAATGAAAGTTTGTAAAAATGGAAAGCATGTCACAAATTATTTCATATTTAAAATATAATGACAACAACGATATGAACTAATTTTGTATGCTTTCTAATGTGATAAAGCAATTCTGAAATCATTCTCTTTCTTCGTGTTCGAGATAAAATAGATTTGTGCAACTTTTTGCGATACATAAATCAATAGTAGAGGTGTATTTGGATATAACATGAACTAGAGCAGATGTTTTTATATTTTCGGACTAGTCTCCCAAATTAAAACATACGAGTTATATTAAGCTCGTGCCAACAGAAAATGACATGTGGTTGAATCTATTTTTAAAACGTTTCTAAGCATTTACATAAAAAATGTTTAAATATTATAACCTTTTTTGCAAGCAGTCGTCAAAGGCGCTTATTCTTGCACAATTATTTTTAATGACAAATGCTTTCATGTTAGAGCTCTGGAGTAAAAAAAGGGACGCAGCAGACAAAGAAAAATCTGAACAAAGAAAATGTTCAAAGAATTGTCGTCATATTAATTCAGAACAAACATAACCGTATTTGGAAACTCGAATTTTTCTTACATAGAGATACTTTTTTGTTAGTTTTGGCTGTTATATTAATAATTAGAAGAGGAAATTTCGCGAAATACTCTTGTTTATATGCATTTTATAAATTCTTGATATTGTCAGATGCCAGGATATTTTTAAGACATCCATTAAGCTTAAAGTGTAAGTTCTTGAAATTTTTTAATGAAGAGGTCAGCTGGTGATGAACTGTTTTTCGTAGGAAAAATATTTCTTTTCAATTAAAAACTGCTAAAAAGAAAACAAAATTTTGAAAGCTTGACAAATTGATAACATTCTAATTTGAATTAACACTTTTTCTTCTTTCCGTAGTTTTCTTGTGTTGTTGTCTTTTATCTTTTTTATAGTATGTACATATACATTCTAACTCTAAAAAAGATTCCATGTGTTAAAGTAACCTAGAACAGTTGAGTTTTTTTAAAACATTCTTTTGTCGTAAATTTGAACAATCTCTTCAAACGGAAAGAATTATTGCTGTGATTCATAGCAGGAAAAAACTAAAGAATTTTGAAGATAAGCATCTTTATGATGATGTTACAATTTTGAAGATCGCCTGCTTGGTACTCGAACCTATAAAATAATATCAATCTCTGTTGAATACTTTTTAGCATGACAACCTTATCAAGACTGTTTTTTTACACAAATTGATTTTCACAGACTAGAGTAGATATTGACAGATCTTGCTTGGTCTAGCACATATTTATGACCATTTTCTTGTCCGCAAATAAGTAGGATGCTATGAACTTCTTTGCATTATTTTAATAATATTACTTAATATCTTTAGTTTTATTTTCGAAATAGTTTTGTTGAAAAGTAGCATAGTATTAAGTGGTCAGAATTTCCAAATTGTTAAAGATCTGTCGATGGCAACGGTTTTTGAATTCATTTATTTAGTTGTTTTTGGACCTCAATTACTAAATCTTAGGGATGCCTACAGCGTTATACAATTTAAATATTAAAGAACCATGAAATTCACTCCTTATCAGCCTTTCAAAATCTTTCAATTTCTTCAACACTATAAACGTCATCAAAAAACATTAGGACTGCTTCATGAGCAACTCAGAAATCTTAGAAACCAGAGATATCATGATCATTATAGTTATAATTCTTTTACTTTGTAGCTGACGTATTGATCGTTTCGCTGTGTTATCAAATTTATGTAACCTATAGCGCTATATCTCTCAGCTTCAATAGGATTACTCTGAGATCACATTAAAATTAATATTTTCATCATCTCGATATACATATTTTAGTAAATCATCAAAACTTATACTTTAGAAATTGCAATGTATGCTTGTCCGTTGACAACATTAGTTAGTAACATTAGAAATAGTGATATGCATACCATCTTGGCGTATACTTATTACTCCTATGGTGCTGGTGCTGCCCCTGGATTCCAATCTTGAAGCTTCAGGACCAAAATGTCGCTATGTCAGAATGTCTAGGGATTTTTGTGTGAAAGCAAAAATATTTTATTGCAGGGCAATGAAGTTAATAGTAGAAAGCAAAATCTTTGACATTTCAATCATCGGGTATAGTCGTATGCGACTACAACGAACACAATCTGTTTGAAGAATGAAATCTTTTTATGGTTATCACTTTCCCTTGGGCTATAGGTTAAATTATTAACTTGTTTCGCCCTTGGTGATTTGAGGAAGTCATTTTTCTTTGAAGGTAACTCGAGACAACACATCTTGCCTAACTGTTTTGAAAGTACGGTTATGAGTTCTATGCTGAAAAGGAATTTACTTTTTTAACTTTTATCTCGCCATTTTCTCCAAACAGTTTTGGTAGATCAAACATTTTGAGTGTTGATCAATTCCTAAACTTGGCTCTTTTAATAGGAGCTTTTTTCTTAGAAAAACGGAGAGTTGTCTATTTCTTTTCTGTTGCTGATTACTGCAACATAGCACCATTCAGATCTAATCGTCATTCAATTTTTATATCGTTGCCTTACTTTCAAAACCTCCTAAGTCATTTTTATAAAACTGTTCAGGAAACGCAAAAAACGTTTTAATTGCATAATGTAACGGTGACATGCAAGGTTTTGCCATTTGCCGATAGATGTCATTTCTGACTATGGAATCTTATTAGGTTTTGTTAAGAAACGCAATGATATTTTTTAGATTTATTTGTATCAAAAGTTCATAATAGCCTAAATTCGGACTTGGGAGGTTTTGAAAGTAAGGCGACGATATACAGTGTGTTCAGAGAGAAATGGGACAGCGCGATATCTCGGGAATGAATGCAAATTTTACAATTCTGAAAACTTTGTTATAAATGTCAGGTAGGGGCACATACGTCATTGCCAGGTGCAACATATTTGTGATAACTTTTTTTATAACTGCTACCAACCTATCTGGTTTACTTTTCGGGAAAATAATATTAAGACAAAGATGTAAAAGATTGTATTCTGTAGAGATAATACATTTCTGGAAGATGTATCGTAGACCACACTTTTTAAATGTCTTCAAAAAAAGTAGTCTAAAGGACTTAAATCCGGAGAACCAACTGGCCATCTTATAGAACCATTAGTACTTATCCATCGTCTCGGAAATATACTGTTCAGATGGTCTCTTACTATGTTACTGTTATGAGCAGAGGCGTCATCTTGTTGAAAATACATCACCTGCCGCAAATTTAAATTAACATTCTCGAGCAAAAGAGGTAGCTGGTGTATTAGGAAATCGGGGTATTGTGGTTCTGTTAAGGTGTCCTTAAAAAATATGAACCGATTAACTTCATTCATTCGAACTTCTTAAGCATTTATGTAAGTACCTAGGTACGTGTGAAATTTATAAAAACTATTATTTTTCCGAAAAGTAAACCAGCAGATGACAATTTCCTGAAAATAACTCTTTGGTTACAGCTACCATAGTATGTCACCTTTTCCTTTATTGAAGATAGGGGTCAATTTGAGGTTATAAAACTAGTATTGCTTGTGACAGCGCTGATAAGCTTGACTTTACAGCTAATTTCCATGACTCCAGTAAACTTATCCGAGTACTAAAGCTGGCATTTTACAGGCGAGTAGTGTTTACACAGCATTTTAGTACCAATTGTGGAATAATAATATTGTATAATTAGGATGAATATGATACCCTTATCGCATGAGGACGAACGCGATGTGGGCATTCTATTCGAATATTTAAAGAATATCTAATTAAAAACAGTCATATAAAAGGATGTTACATAATGATCGTTAACACTTTTAATACTTAATAGATGTTTAAATTTCGCGCGAAGACAGTCATTTGTAACAGAAAAGAATTGCAGTGACAGTTCACTTGTTTATGATCAAATGTTTCAAATCAAATCAAAGAAAATAGATCCAGTTGGCAAATGCCGCGTTTTGGAACTTTTAAACGAAAAAGCAAGTTATAAAGTGATTAAATCAAAGTTAAATGCAGAAAATATTCAAATATCTTTGGGAGTTATATCTAAAATAAAAATCTAAACCAATAATTTACCAAAAAAAAAATGCAAGAAAAGTAAGAAAAGTCCTTCACTGGGTAGGTCGAGATCGGTGATAACAAACGCCAAGTTAAAGAAGATCAAGAGAATGGCATTCCCATATGGGAAAGATGATAGGTGTGTCAGGAAGGATAACCAATTATCATAATATTAACAAAACCTTAAAGTTGAAAGTGAGAAAGAACTCGCAAGTTCATCGGTTGACCAAAGTCATCATTGAAAAACGGAAAAAACGTTCTTGGGGTTTATATCGTACTTTAAATAATGGTAAATGGAAAAAATACATCACCACATGGTTCTACATGAATAATGCAAATGGAACACAGCGCAGTCAGTTTGCAGAGACCAAAAACATCCCACATTGGAAGTATACCGACGACGATAAAATCATTTATCAGGATTTATTGATCCCGGGCGAAAAGTTAGTAGCACCTACTATATCAACAACGTCTTAAAACCTTTTTTGACCGAAGACTCCCCACGTTTGTATCCTGATGGTGATTTTGTCTTCCATCATGATTCCGCATCCTCGCGCGTTTCAAAGGTCACCACGGAGTTTATGAAAGGCAAATTAAAATTTATATCCCAATAAAAATAGATGCCTAAGTCACCTAATGCTGCTCTCATAGACTATTTTGTGTGCGGCTACATGAAACGGCAACTTTGGAGAACCAAAGCGAAGGATGTGGCAACCTGAAAACAGCCGTAAAACGTGTTTGGAAAGATATGCCCTAGGAATTAGTTAATGAGGCGCTGGCTTCATGACCGAAACGTTGTTTAGAAATCCACAGAAATAAAGGTTGTCAAGTAGGAAAAAATCATTATGTAACACCCTCTTATTTCGAGGTTGCCCAGATTTTTGCCAAAGCATCCTAGTTGGTGGATTTCATACGTTCACTGTTTTGATTTTTGATCTTTATTAACTTTTAGTCGTAAAGTGCACGTTTACACAACCATATTATAGTCAGCGGGACAGTAGTAGAAGAGGTAGCTACTCGCACATTTGAATACGTTCTCACGATACTGGAATTCGTACTGTATTTTGATACTAAAATATTAGTTTAGTTTACTGAGATCGTGTAAAGTAGCTGTTAATCAGAAGTTCATTTCTATAGATGCAAATCTTGTCATAGTTACTCCCATGCGAATAAACCTCTGATTAAAGTTAATCAAAGATTGAAATACTGGGCCTGGTTTACAATTTTAATGCTAGGTTTGCCCATTTGCACTGCTCTAATTTGTAACTTAGGTTAGTGCTGGCAAAGCAAATGAATGCAAGTACGGAAATGCAGGAAGTGTTACACTATTACATAAAATGAACAAACCTGTTCAAATTTACAAAAGCTGTTTCTGTATATATACTCTTCAACTACTGTAGCAGGTGCAGAGTGTTCAGTTAAGGAAATGGAATAAAATAATAATTGCGTTTTTTGATCACTCTGTATAAGAAATCCATTCAGTTGAAACTTTAATAATGGTTTTTAAAAAAACTGAAATCAAAATATACTTTTGCAAAAGTGAAATACCTAGGTGCTACAATATTTTTTATTAATGCTAGAACAGGTCGAGAGATTCAGTTAAACTTTGTAATAAATATTGATCATTGGCCAATTTTACAATAATAAATAATTGAATAACTGCAAAATGTTGTCTAAACGTAAATGAGTGTGGCTTCTAATTTGAGGTGTTAATTGGGCTATCGTCACACTCTGTTGTGATATTTTGTCGCTTGACGTTTTGGAAGCTGACTTTGCTTCCATCCTCAGGCGACAAAATATCGCAACAGAGTGTGGCAGTAGCGCAACTAACACCTGAAACTGCAAAACGGTTAGTTTTAAACTGCAGGACTGTTGTATTATAATCAGTAATGAACCAGCAATAAGAGAATATCAAAATATACGGAGAGTATATCAAGCTTTTGTGTTCAAGCTTTCGAGTACGGATGTTGAGACACCTTGTACTTACAGCGCTCAGCAAATGAAGTGAATCATCTAAAATTTTATATACATACAAAACGACCAAAGTTTGATTATTTACTCCAGAATGATAACAACATTTGGTCTATCTAAATCAGTATCATAATTCCTGTTTTACCTTTTGAGGGTTGTTTTGAAGCAACTGTTTTGGCAAATCCGAGCGTATGAATGGGAAGACAACAAAACGGTGTTTTTTAAACTAAACATCTGGACTTCTCTTAGTTACCGTTACTACTACTGAACAGTATTCTCGATTAATTCAATACGATTGTATAGTCTAGTCAAGACAGTAGGACGAAAACATCATTTTCTAAGCATTTCTGCTATTGTTGTCAGTAATTGTTAGAATAATGTGACAGTCTGAAAGCTTGAAAAACACGGTGCTTTATAAAGTCACTTTCGCTTTAGACAGGTTAATATAGTGTAATCACTATGTATACGAAATTTCAATAACTCAGCTTATGTCGGGGGGTTATTTAAAATTCATCTTTAAAAAAATTCAATTTTCTCTCCTTGTGTAGTATTTATTAAAGAATACCTTGATTTATTGAGCGTGTTTGGTCATCTGAAAGCAATTATTTTGGCTCTGAATATTTATGTAGATTTTCTCTCTATAAACACTTGAACGAGTATACCTAAACTGCAATTTATTGCAATTTAGGACAAACGCAGAATTATAATGTTGTTTTGATAGAACATCTTAATCTGGAGATATTGTTTGATTCAATGCATTACTGGACCTAAAGGTTTTATTAATTAAAAAACAGCAGACCCACAGATTACGGATTGGATGGCAACGTGATATGTTAACGTAACCATCATAGTCATAGTAGCATAAATCGAATATTACGGTGTAACTAACTGGTATATAATTAAATTCTTCTCGTATATGAACGTAACGATACACCAATCAAAACAAACATCACGTTTACAGTTGCTTTATTAATGTAGTAAATAGGCACTGCCCTTAGAATAATCTATAAATCATAAACAGAAATATGGCATTTCAAACTAAATATTTATGAGAATATAAAGTGTGTATAGTCAATGAGCATTCTAACGTCTTATGGTATAGGATTAAACTACCGTTAATTTATTTATACTTAACATTTGTGAGTAAAAAAGAAATTGTAATCTAATTCTAAACATAATAAATTTACCCGTTAGTTATTTCAAAACCTAATTGAATTCATCCTGTATAAGATAGCAGCCATACTACATCCTTTTGAAAATACTGGTGTGTTCAAATACTTATTCATTCATATGCTAATAAAGTGACCTTATTTAATATAGGCATTGATAGATTCCTCCCTATTATATAACAGTGCCACACACAGAACAATTTTCAGATTTTATCTCTAAATCTTTTTGTCTGGAGAGAATGTAGTATAACATTCAATTCTACGGTAGTACTGGATAGTCTGGTATTACCTACGTATATAGAAACCCTTATTGAGTTTGATCGAGAGAAACGTAATCCCATGTTCAATGGATCAGTCGTTCTTTACTCCGATTCATTTCACATTTCGCTATAGAAAAGTAAATAATATGCTGTATATAGGAAATATAGTGCAGTTTGTAGCACGGGACTTAATATAATTGTTTAATTATAGAAATGTATACCATATGCAAAATAGAAGCAACACTTCATAATTTTTTTATTATTCGTTCTTAATATATTGTGGAACAAAGTGAACAAAAAGAAACCTTATCACGGTCGGCTTTGAAATTAAAAACGTACTTTGGCGCTTGAAATATTATAGTTTAATAGATGACAATATTAGCTTTCAGATTTTGTGGTTATGTTTTGAGAATACTTTAAACATTTACCATCTTCAAATTGGCCAGTACGGAAATATGCTTGTAATATATAGATTTTTTTGTTCTTAAACAATTTCTTTTAAGTTACACAAAACTATAAACCAAAAAGGCAAGTTTAAACAAATTTAATAAAATATTTGACAAGACCTTGACAATTAACAAGTGCACATCAATTTTAATTTACGCCCTACGTTTTTTATTTCAAAGGCGACCGCGATAAGGTTTCTTTTTGATCGCTCTGTATATGTTTATAAAAAATATTGACATTTTGATAATACATCGTTTTTCTTAAGAAACAATCTAAAATGTATCACGAGCAAACATGTTATAGCATTTTTAATAGATAAAGAAAATTATTAGTGGCGCATTTATCAGGGCTTTCAAAAGAAGTCAACCGTCACTAACGGCAAATCAATAATTACCGAGACATCCCGCTTTAAAACAAATAAAACCAACTAAAAGCATTTCACGGAAAGATGATTATCCATTAATAGGTAGAAATGAAGTATTTGCTATTGCTTCGTACTCCAAGCTCTCTTTTGATTTTATTATAACGTATTTTCATATTATCAAGATTCTACCAGTAAAATTATGGTAAAAAGATACTTACGTCATATTAATAACGACAGTAATCAAGATTAATGTTTATATTATTGATTGAACTTGCATAAGATTTTCTAAAATTTATAATTGAATTTTATTTGCACATCCTTTTAGCTAATTACTAGTTTAGGAAAATAAAAACTAGAAAGTAATAATAATGACGTTATAATTAGGCAAAAAAAATACCAAATATAGAATAATGAGTAATGGCATTACCCGCTGCAATTCTCATAATTAAGGTATATTTTTTGACATGTCATTTGAAATTTCTTCCGTGGTCTGTTGTGATTTTCTGTCTTTGAAATACGACTTAGCCCACTTTCATTAATTTTGTTCTTAAAATAGAAGACAGTTTTTTGATGCAACCCTAAATTGAAACTGCATAATAAGTTATTGTTGCGCAGGCAGGAAATGTTCAAAAAAATACGGCCAAGATCAACATGGTCAACGTACGACTAATGTTACTAGATTCATTTTATGATTTTTAAATTATGATAAATAAGTCATTTTCTTTACGAATTCTCCAATTCTTCAAAGCAAATTTTCAAATTTAAAACTTTCCTTTTTTGTGTATTATGAATAATCTGAACTATACCTTGAAGATTACTATATGATTTCCATTTGGAATTAACGAAAAATGAATCTGTCATTGGATAGTTTGATCAGTAAATCTATTTTTAGAATTTTAATATGTTTAGTATTGGCTTGGAAGTACAAAAAGGTAGTACAAGAAATTAAATGATGTAGTCTCGCCTCAAATGTGATTACTGCGACAGCAGTCTCATGAAACCAAGCCTTTAATATTATAAATTAATTAAATCTTTCTATGTTGACGTTAAATATTGGTTAAATTGTTCACTGGGTCACCACCACCAACGATTAGATCAAAACGTAAATAGTACCTCGATCTTCAAATGAAACACAGATGATTAGTATGACACACAGGATGTCACCATCATCAGATATAATTTTAACTGTATATAAGATTTGCTAGCTGCATTTCGCTGACTGGAGATCAAAACTCAGAAAGCTTCCATCATTTGTTTTCAATGACAAATTAGGTCGTGTGTTATGGTATTGCAGGTGCCCGACTGTCTGTCTTTGAGAATCCCACAATACTTTGATCTGTTTATTTTCCAAGTGTCAATTTTATCGTCTTTACAGTGTTTGACCTAACCGTTCGGTCTCTGCATTGACAACTTCTTCCAATTCTACGCAGATGTTTGCTCTTGTCCAACATCTTTGTATCTTTGCTTTGATTGAGTGAGGTCTATCCAATTGCTTAATCTTATACTGTTAACAAGGATACGTCTATCAGCTTTCTTTGTAAACTTTTCTTGTCAGGTGTCTATATTCTGCCAATTTTGCTCTAAATCTTAAGAAAATATTTATTGGTTGTATTTCAATGCACTTCCGTGTTTCATCCTGACTGTAATTTTTCTACAAAACCTTCTTCTGTAACTTCTTATGACACTCGTTCTTTGTTGTTCTTGTTTGGGATCCAGTAATCTTTAAAAATAAGCCTGTAATCATTGCTTCTAAAATAGAAAAGTTAACTTTATCTATTGGGTTTGTGTTTCTTTCTGTTAGTTGAATTCATTTTTATTTCAATCATTTAACATTTATCGCGTCCAAAAGTTTGTGTGAGATAAGTCGAATCAAGAAGCCTTCACGTCCTTTAAGTCAGTATTTCTCCTATTGTGCTACCATCAGGTCTCTGTGAAAGCAAGAGAAGTACTGAAACATACTTTAGGCGTGATATTAACCCTCTCGTACATTGGGTCCACTAGAGTGGACAGAACATTTAAAGCCCGTTTTGCATTAAATCCTTAAAACGTAAATTGGTCACTACAGTGGACACTATTTAAGTACCGCAACCTATCAAGAATCATCACATATTTATTTGCAGTTTATTACAAGAACCAGGTGACTAAAATTGATGACAGTTTGTTTAGTAGAATTAGTGCAAAATCCTTCTATGGTAACGCTAGAAAAAAGGTAAAAAAATACATAAATTCTAAATATTAGTTTCTAGATATAGTAGAATGTTTTTCTAAGATAACATGATTATGAATAAAAGATGATGTACTTTTTTGATCTGTCCACTCTAGTGGACTGCATGCGTTTTTGACTTCCATACCTAATACATTGCTTTTCATTAAAGAAAGTTATTTTTACTCTGAAAGATAGCGATGATGAACAGTGTGTGGAAAATAGTAATTTATATAACGAAGAGCTAATAAATTTGGAAAACGAAGAAATAGGTTTTGAATTACCTGATGGGTCTGATCTAGAATCAGATTATGAAGATGGAATTCAAAATTCAAGACAATGACTTTGAAGACGAGATTCCTTTAGCGCAACTAATGTCGATTAAAATAAATAAATCTAAGAAAAACTATAAGTGGTGTGTAAATGATAGCATGGATGGTCCTGGCACTTTATCATCATTTTTTGGTAGTGAAGCTACTAATATTCAAGGAAATAGTCCTTTGGAATATTTTTTGTCATTATTCGCAGAAGATATTGTAGAAAATATTGTATATCAGACAAATATTCATGCAGCTCAGAACAACAAGCTCAACTTTGGTCTTACAAAGGAGGAATTTTATAGATTTTTAGGTATAAATTTAATTATGTCATACATAAAATACCCAAGACTATGCCTTTATTGGTCTAGTGATGAAGGTTTACGAATGAACCTGATTGCAAATTCTATGTCTGTAAACAGATATGAATTAATATCGAGATATATGCATTTTGTGAACAATTACAGTTTAGACAAAAATGATACTGACAAACTAAGAATAGATAGATAGATTGAAAGAAAACTTCTTAGCTACTGCAGAACCTGAAGAATATCAATCTGTCGACGAACAAATTATTCCACTGAAGGGCAGATTAAATTTTGGTGCATGTGTAGAAGTGTTCCTTCGTCTCGGTAGTGATTTAGCACACAAAAATCATGTTATTCTTCGACAACTTATTTTACTCAATTCCATTGATAGAAGAACTACAACTGAGAGGTATTTGGGCAACAGGAACTCTTAGACTAAGTCGCTTACAAAATCCCAAGTCTAGTTTGAAATCAGGTAAAGACATGAAACGTGAGGGTCGAGGATCTGTATCCGTAGCTACTACTGAATCTGAAAATGTCACAGTGACTAAATGTATGGATAACAATGCTGTTCGTTTAACATCTAGTTGTGCTGGAAACAAACCACAAAATTGTACTCAACGTTGATGTAGGTCTTTCCATACATTGACTTAAATAAATAGTTTATTTGCTGTTGGATTTTATAATAAAAATATGGGAGGAGTTGATGTATTAGACCAATTCCTTGTGGCACATCAGAGTATTTATGCATTTTCTCGATGTAGTTGTAGTTAATGCATGGATTTTGTCCAAACGAAATGGGAATACAAAACATGATCTTTTAGAATTCAAATCCAGCGTTGGTAGGGCTTTAACAAATATTGGCACAAACAATGAAAATAGAAAAGGTAGGCCAAGATCGGTTACACCACCAGGTATACTCAAGAAAAGAAAACCTAATCATCATGTTCCAGATGAAATAAGAAAAGACCAGTTTGGACATTGGCCGAAACTCACGGATATAAAAAATGCGAGACGGTGTCATTCTAAAGCCTGCTGTCGAAAAACTAAATATACAGTGTGTCCAAGATAAGGATGCACAGCATGGGGATCTTGGAAACGGTAAGAGATACAGGATCGGTTAAGTGGGATGAAAGTTGGCTATTTATAGGACCTTTCTGTTGGCGTTTACAAAATCTAGATATATTGGATAGTTTCAGAGATATTTAAGAAAAAGTAGATTTCTCGATTTTTGTTATTATTTTTTCTTTTATTTATTTGAAGAGATATCGGAAAACTAAAACCGCTTTTTTATTGCCACTTTTGGTTCTCTATTAAAATACGCTAACAAGATTCCTGTACAACGTTTCGGTTTCGAGAGTAACCATCATCAACCTCATTTTTTAAATAGGGAGAAAAGCAATTGAAAATTGTTTTGGATAACTCTTGCTGTCACTAGTCTAATGATGTAAACATGATAAGGTTATTTTGATTTCTTATGCTATAAATCAATGCATTCTGCAGTACCCTGGCCTGCACGATCACCTGATCTAACACCGTTAGATTTTTTTCCGCTGGGGTTATGTCAAGAATCATGGATCAACCAAAATTTTGAAGATAAACAGCAATTATTACAGTTGGTCACAGCAGCATTCAACACAAAAAAATCAAAACCAAAATAATCCTATCATGTTTACATCATTAGAATCGTGACAACAACAGCTATTCAAAACAACTTTCAATTGTTTTTCCGCCTATTTAAAAAAATGAGGTTGATGATGGTTACTCGAAACCGAAACGTTGTACAGGAATTTTGTTAGCGTATTTTAATGGAAAACAAAAAGTGGCAATGGAAAAGTAGTTTTAGTTTTCCGATATCTCCTCAAATAAAGGAAAGAAAAAATAATAACGAAAATCGAGAAAACGCCAACAAAAATGTCCAATGAATAGTCAACTTTCATCCCATTTAACCGATCCTGTATCTCTTACCGTTTCCAAGATCCCCATGCTGTGCATCCTTATCTTGAACACACTGTATATGCAAAAAATGTACTGAGCCTTGTTGTCCTGACTGCTTTGAGAATTTTCATGCCTAAAATTGATTTATTTCATAAATGGATGGAATCCACTAGAGTGGACAAATATTTCTTGAGTTAATAAAGTTTGTATTTTTCTATTTACCTGTTTTTGATGTGTATTCAAAATAATAATAAAAATTAAATACCTAAATTTTAAAATTTAAAAAAATCATGCATGAGAGGATTAATGTAAACGCTGCGGATGGTCTTTAACACAAAGAGTTTTCCTTACTTTTATCAGCGTGGGTGCAAAGACTACATCCAGAAGAAATCGAGTTTTCTTATTACACTGCTGTCTGGAAATCCACCGTTGCTAGATGAAACAGTATATTCGAAATTTCAATCTGGCTTTCTGGTTTTTTTTCGTTAAGATATCCTAGAATGTTTTTATATGTTTTATTTTAATGTACAAAGTAGGAAAAGCGCCGCTGTACTTTTTTCATAATTTACCGACCTAATGCTCTTCTGATTCTCTGGATTTAAATTGAAGCAACATCCTAGGTGCTTCGCTGTAAACCTTTGATTTGAGATAACCCTCTAGTAAAAACTGTGGCTCCATCGATCTTTTCTTTTTTGAGGATGCAGAAGATGTTGCACTACTTTTGTCCTGTACAGGAACATGCCGAAGAATTCTTTTAAGTCAAAATTTGAAAATCTTGCTGAATTTAACGATAATATCAGATTGCTAAAAAAAGTAAATTAAGAGTATTGTCATTTTTGAAATCCAGAACTTTTCTCGTGGGGTGCATTATTTTTGAGTAAAATTGCGTTTTGCATGTAGGTGAAAACGTTTCGTTAAATGTTATTGTGGTGCATGTTGTTAAGAAATACTTTAAAGTCACCAAGGAAGAACCCATATCCGAAAACAAATAACTCCCGAAAACATCGAGATGGTGTACCTAGAAGATCTACCAATATAAGATCATCTTTTGATTAATAACTCAAGTTTAGTTGTGCATTTTTGGAGTATGAGTATAACAGCTACTAAAGGTTGTGAAACAAAATTCAAAATGAACACCTGGTATTCAAGGTCAACTTATTTTTGATGTAAGATGTCTCTGTACCCAAGCTGCTGAACATAAAAAAATAAATAGTAGTTACTTACCTATAAGAATTGGAAAGAGCATTCTTTGATACAGGAAAATCATAAAAGATTGAGTTGCGTTACTCGTGAAAAGCAAAAAGTTACGAAGTTTCTAGTCTTACATACGTTGAGTGCTTCAATATCAACAACGTAACGGATAACAACTTGATTGAGTTTACCTTGAAATTATTTTAATTTTTTTTTAATTAGCTGTCGACAACCTTTCTGACATTGTTAACATTTATCAGACTGGTAAATTTCCAAGTTTTCGTAATTCTATGGTTATAATATTGTTTCTATATGATTGATTTGGTGGTGATGTTAACTATGAACTATTTCTAAGACTTATGTTACAAGTGTATCTGGTCGAGACGCGAAAACGCACTGTACTGAACAGAAGGTCAAGTTCAGCTTCTGACTTTCAAATCATCCTTGTAAAAGGTGTAATTAAGGAACTTTTATGGATTCTTCATGCTGATAATTGCATTATCTAACGTACGTTTGTTCATCCAAAAACAGCTGTACTCTCGCAGACTTACCTGCTCTAATTCTGACATTCTTTGTTAATTATGAAACAACTGAAAGTTAAAATTTCCAGATGTTGCACGCTTGTAGAACAGAAAGCTACAACTGAACAATGCATCATTGGTAGAATTCAAATTAATATAATTGATAACAAATAATATTGAAAATAGAAGAATGACATCTCAATATTATGCTCCAAAGCGACCACGGCTTAGGACTTGGAGAAACTATAATTACACTACTCAAAACTATACACTGGTTCGATTGAAAGTACTAGCTAGTAATCAAAATCAAAATTTATCCTACAACTCTGTACATAAATGTTAAATTCACTTCAATTGATAAATGTATGGTAAATCGTTTAATGACGACACGTAGAGATATTTTGATTCATTTGCAGTATTCGAAAGATGTCAGAAATGTGATAATCAATTCCCAACATATTGGACTAATATAAATTGCACTACTACGTGATTACTGGTGGTCAATTAGCCTTACTAGTTCTTAATTCTATTGGACTGATTTTCAAGACAGATTTAACAGTGCTCCATTATATCGACATGAAGCCTATGCAACGTCTGCAAATTTATTCCGTAAACTTCAAATATCCTGACGATTAGCATTTGCTGTTAACTCCCGTAGGCCAAGTGCGCTTAGTTAGATTGATATTATGCATGGTAATTAATTAGACCGCTTATATACTGAATTATTTGGAACAACCAACCAACTAGTTGTGGTTACATTGCAGTAGAATTCCCACTAGATACTCAGGGGCGGACTGAAATAAGATAAGTAATTCCTTCAAAGGATTTACTCAATGAAAATTTGTACTTAACATATTGTTGATTTGTTTAAAAAAAGATATCTTTTGCATGACAGGGGAAGAAGAAATTTAATATAAACAGGATATCAAAAACATATTTACAAGAACAACAGCAAAAAATCTACATAAGATTTTACTTCTCTGAAAAATGGTGTAAAGCATCGAACCAACCACCTATCTATTAGAGTAAAAGTACGAATTGACTACAAAATGTTCGACAGGAAATTAGGTAAAACAGGAAAAACGTTTCAAATAGCTTAACGTAATTATTGAATAACAATAAAGGCGCCAACACACAATTTTTCACTTCGCATACTGTTGTGTTTGGGAAGTATGTCGAATCGATTCAGAAAAAAAAGCACGAATCTACTTATTCGTTGTACATTTAATTGAGTGGAATTTCAGATTTATATAACCAAAAGAAAAATAATATAAAAAACGTTCGGTATCTTGTGTTTAAGCACGTACAGAATTCTGTTTCTCGCAACTAAACCTACCAAGATGTGTTTTATGTTACTCCAAATAAGGAAAACTGTCACACAAGTTTCCTAGCGGTTGGGTTAGCTTCAGCTGAGGCTCAAGTATTATTTTCAGGGATTTTACACCAAACATGCTTTTTGTATGGGAACCTATTGCAAAGGTATTTTTATTGTAATAGAAAGCTGATGGAAAACAACCGAAAATGGCGGGACAAATGTTGAAGGATATAAAGCAGGTTTTATGTTCACGTAGTTCAGTTCGAAAGTATTTCGTATAGGCGGTTAAGGTTAAAGAATAGAATATAAGGGTTTTACAAAAAAAAATATGTGTTTGGTTTTGAAGCTATAAGTAAAATTGTATTGTTCAGCTGGTATAATATTGTGAAAAACCCAGTATTTCTATTCTTTCTTTTTGTCATCTAATAATAGACGAAGTTGAAAGCAATTCGTTTCATTGAATAAAATGAAATCCCCCTAGTTGGAGAATTCAATTACAGGATGTGATCTTTTTTGCTCATTATTTTGATGGAAGAAGTGTAACACAGCAATTACAAAAATCCTAATATCTCTGCGTATATACTAGGTAAATCGGAATTTAATCAATTGAGGAAGCAACAAAAATATATTCGTTCAAATTCAGATTTCTTGATGTAGCATGGTTGTTAAACAAAAGTTATTGAGATTGAAAGACTCCCCTCTGTGTTACAATCCATTTCTCATACAAATAGTAAAAAACACTTTAGGTAACAAATGCTGTAGCTTTACGGAACATTCCAATTTCCTCGGTTAAATGAAATATAAATCATTCTTAGTTCTTATAATGTAACCGTAATGCCGCTACATTGATTAATATTGAAAGATAATTAATTCTTTAAAAATTTTAAATCCGAATATTAATCATGCATTTCGAAATTTTTCTTTTCATTTCTTTTTTTAAGAAGATCCTTTTTTAAGGCCAGAAAGCCCTATTGTATTTCAGTTGACAGTTGTTTTCTGAGAAGTTCTAGATTAAAAAGTGAAAAAATAGATTCTACTCTGGAGTGCAATTTCCGCAGAAATTCTTCTAGGTCACCGCCATATGACTAACTCTATTTTTTTCGTCATTCAACTCTTGTGAACCTTGAAACTTGTATACTACGTTAATGCAATAAAAAATGTTTAAGAATTTTATTTTCATAGAAGTTTTAATTTGTTATTATGACTATTTTACATACTTGCAAGTTATCTTGTTAACCAATATCGTACGATTAAATCTTATAGGCGGTAACAGATATTATATTCCTACATATTGCAATAAATATTGCATCGAGTATCATATACAGGCGTATAAGGTGTAATTTCACAGCATGTTTGCATATTTTCGAAATGACACAGTTGACCTTCACATTGGTTAACGAACATTTCTCGGGTTTTCATAAATTATTTATTCTCAAAAGGAAACACCTTTCTGCTCAAATATTTAAATGCGCATATTGCTTAATGACCTTTCTTAATTGTTTTATTTCTTGTTCTTGAAAAAAAATTAAACTGTGCGATATATCAAATAAAAACTACTTAGTTTCTACATTAACTCACACAATTTTCGAAATTGTGGAAATCTAGGTACTGTATAATTATCAGAAGGTACCTCCAACAGTATCTTAATTCGCTTCATACACTACAAAGATATCAGATTCACTGGCTACGGGCCTTTCATCGTGTCAGACTTATGTAGTGTTACGATTGTGCTTACCTATTCAAGAAAAAGACATTGGAGTGCAACCTTCGGAATAGGAGGTAAACATTCAAGTGTTGTTTGCTTCAATATCAAGACCAAAAGTTATCAATATTTGTTCCTCGTCAACAATTTTTTTAGGAAAAATTCCATACATTAAAAAACTTTCCTAAAGTGACCTGTAAAGGAATAATAAATTCTCTAGGTTAGTTTGGAAATATACAGAACAACAAAATTAAACAGAATTCAATAATTTTAATCAAAATGCCATCCAAATATCTCAGCATCTTAGAATGCTCCATTGCTTATTATCAAGAAGTCACACCTACAACCGGTCAACTTTCAAAATCCAGCTGCTGCTTACAGCTGTCTTAATTCGTTGCCTCACTAATTTTGAATTGAAACATTTTCTTGGTGTAGTAAATTATGGTTTTATTAAACTATAGAAGCTACACATTCAACACCTCCTATTTGACCTTAATTTATTAGTGGAATTTCATTTATCATTTAAGGAATTAGTCTAAAAGGCTTATTATTTTGATTCAAAAACGTTTAAACATCTCTAAAGCAACTGTACTTTGCCTTCAAGAAATTAATATGTTCGCGAGCCTACTGCAAACTTTTAATTTTGTAGTTCTGACAGGAGCTCATTTGAATCTGTACTTGACTGGAGTTTCTTTGCTTGAACTTGATTTTCTTGATTACTGATTTAGTTCTTGATCATTGGCACAAAGTTAGTGATCTCTTGACACATACGCATGAGGTTTCCTTGTGTCGTTGGGGTCGATGCATCAAAAAACACGTCGTGCTTTGGACGAGGGACCTGATAGAGATTTCTGGTCAGTGCAATGTCTTGATTATTCTGTGTACGATCACATCGTTTTTTTTTTAATTCTAAGTTTCCAGAATCATTTTGCACATTGGCTTCAGAATTAGTGTGATTTGGGAATGTTTAATGACGAAGAGAAAAGGAAGGCATATTCTTGTCACCGCATGGAATTTAAGTTGCTAAGTTTCAACAGCAATAATTTCTGCTTGACGATAATTGTCTTTTACGGTTAGCTTGTATTGAAATAGTGTTCAGGTTTCTCTTCGTTGTTTACAAGTTAACAAGTTCCGAAAGCAGCGTATATCATGCGAGTGTGAAAGTTTGACGAATGAGGCGAAGCCAGATGAGTGAATCACACTAGCAAATGATATGACACTTTTGAATGAGTTACAAACGCTATTTTTACACGATCGTGTAATTAACCTTTTATAGGGCAGAACATCTGCTATTAAAATGGATATACAGGGTGATCCTTTAAAATCGGCCCAGCCGTTCGTGAACTAGAGATAAAAGTGTATTTAATTCAATCAATACGTTTCTGTCTCTAGTTCACGAACAGATGGGCTGATTTTAATTTTCTTTAATGTAAAAGATTGAGAATCTTATACCCTTTAAAATGATGTATCACACATGGGGAAGTGCCGTTTAAAATTTTGGCGAGGGAGTGGTTGGAGGGAGGGTGAAAGTTTCCCAACTGACTAGAGTAGGTTATTAAATGTTACCCTCCAAAACAAACTCGAAGCGTTTCAGCGATTTTTGATAATTTTCTAATTAAAGAGTTATTCAAGGTGAGAAGTTTTAAAATGATCACCCTGTATAAACTCGACGATATAGTCCGTATGATAAATATCATAAAGGAGTATATTTTTGACTTTCACAAACAAGTTATCGTTGAGATATGTACTACTTTCATATACTGTCGTGTAGAAAGAGTTTAACGTACGTATATTGGGTTTTTTTCCAAGATATCTCTCATTCGCTATGAGTTTGGTTTGTACATGATCAGCGAAACCTAAAACGTAGGAAATACTGAATGTGATCAATATGTGGACTTACGTGTAGGAATGAAGTCCTCCCCCCTCTTTTATTCTCTGTGTGGTCCTGCTACCCTGTCGAGGTTTGATGGTTCAGTCTGGCTGCAAGACTTTCTTTTCTTCTAATCTGTGCAACCTGTGTGTAAGGATACTCAGGCTCCGGCTGGACATCCAAGGAGTTGGAACTATTGTTGTCGAGTGTATACTCTCCCTACTATTTTGGTGGTTTGGTTACCCAACGCTTCCCGATTGATTGATTGATTTCAAGATTGCTTCCCCGCCGGGGGCGGGAGGCCGTTATAAGTCCCGGAAGGGTCTTCTTCAGCCGAGGTGGTGTAACATTGGAGTGACGTAGAATGTTGTTCTTCATTCTCGTTCATTAGCGTAGAAACGGCCGTTTGTAATTGGAAAGTTTGATGGTGTTCTTCAGCACTCTCACCTAGTTGTCTTCCTATTGAGGTGCGAAGGGCCGATTGCAGTATGTTGACGGCGTCGGATGGAGCGAAAGATGGTAAATTGGGCGGCGATTTTCGTACCTGAAGCCCGGTGTTGGTGGGCAGTCCTTGGTATGCGTGGTTATCTTGAAGTCGGAGCAGGGTAGTTAGCGTTGGTAATAATTGCATTTTTTTGTATTATCATTGGTGTTGCAGGGCATCTGGTGTTGCCGGAGGGTGCGGGTGGTGCTTGGCGCATCGGTAGATGATGTTGGATAGCGAAGATGTTGGAGAGATGCGGCCGATGTGACGTCTTAGCAAAGAATGTTGTTGTAGAGGTCATTGACCTCTATATGGTTAAGTTGTTGTAGAACTGTGGCTCCAGCCGAGATGGTGGTTTGCCGGTGGATTCGAAGGCTGATGATGTGTTCGCGACAGGGGCGATGGATATGATTAGATATCCATTGGCTGTCGCGATGTTATTCTGGTGGTCGTCGATAAAGAAGTGAACAGCGGTCGATGATGAAAGAGAACTAGCACTCGCGAGTTTTGGTGGTGATGCGGCATACAGAATAGTTTTCAGAGCCACACCCTTAGTCGCGCGGTGTAGGGGGTGAGCTCGGTAGCGGCCGCTAGGAGTAGACGGAGGCAGTGGTAAAGCGGACTTTGGGGCCGTGAAACCTACTTACGCCGCGGCCCGGGACGCGTTCGGAGTACGGACACCCAGGAGAGCACGGAAAATCATACACCCGCGCCAATAGTCGTACCTCTCCCCTAGGTAACGACGTACGCGGGTGGAAAAGTGACACCGGCTGTGGGGGTCTGCGTCCACCCACAAGACGCAGAGTGCCCCGGTTGAAAAGGTCGGCGTCGCTACTGGGCTTTCGCCCCCATAACGAAGGTTGCCAGCTGCAGCAGGTCGCACCACCCGGGGTGAATTGCCGGGAGGCCGGGTGCGCCTGACGCGGGCCAGTGCGAACACTGGTTGATGACCGGGAGGGACCACTGCCTACGTCTAAACCGAACGGAACTGAAGCTTCCCGAAGTAAGTTTGCGGTCACCGAAATCGCAAACCATCATCAATAATAGTATCGTCATCTCATCCGAATTGTTCATCATCATCACCATCATCATCAGCTTTATTATCAGCCACACCAGTTTTACCACCATTTTTAACATCACCAATCTTCCCGCCGCACCATTTACAACATCTCCCAAGTAAGAAGAAATTTCCATGTTAGATAAACAATAACGACTCCGATTTTACTTTTATTGACTTAATGTCTTAATAATATTTCATACTGTTAAAACTACTTTAGATTTGCAAAGCAGTGGGTTTCCTTAAGATCTAACTACCACTTCTTTTTGCCTTTGCCTCTGTACTTACATTGGCTTTGTCAGTCCTGAATTATTTGTATTAGATTGAACGTTCCAGGCTTTCAGGCTTTCAAATGATAAAGAACACATAAAAAGGGTCGTTTTGAGTCCAGTAACTTTCTGATTCTAATGCTTCTTGCCTATTTAAAACAACCTTTCTTACATGTTTTTGTGGCTGAAAACAAAAATAGTTATGTTTGATTCTGGTTTGGAGATTTGTTGTTTGATGCTTTAATTACTGTGCTTTAGCCTTTATTTTCCAACATAAAGGACTAACTAAACTAAAGAAAAGCAGCAACAAAACTCGTAATTTATCGCAAGTGCTTAAAGTTGTATATACCATTCGCGCTTAGGCCTGAAGCTTCAAGTCTTCTTTTACGTGTACGTTTATAGTGTATGCTTGTCAGTAACACCATTGGTTGGAAAATCGAACTCGGTAATTTTGGTCAACTGTACTTACGGGTTTTGAAACAGCAACGCTGAAAGTTTGTCTACCTATCTGATACCCCGAAACGATCTCGTAAGCCTCACGAAAACCGGTTAAACTGGGTAAAAAACAAATTTATTAATGTTTTTGTTCTTTCCAAGAATCTTGTAGCTAGAAACAAAAATTCCAAAGATAATCTGATACAGAATAAGAAAAGAATATGTGCGAGATTTTATTTTGTTCGGCGAAATTTGTTTTAATAGAACACCTGGTTGATTTTGATACTATTGAATAGTTTACTGAACATGCTTTCTAGTTGGATAACATGATATTCTTTGGTCTTTGACAGCTATCTAGAAAGAAATAAAAACACTAGTAAACTAGAGATACCTTTAATGCTCGATATAATAATAGACAATCTGAATTTATTTTTTTGGAATAATCTGAGAATTTGATAGCTGTTTCGGATTTCCTTGCATTGTTTGATCTACCAGTATTCATGAACCACCAAATATATTCCACATATCTACTTACATAGGAGAAAAGCTTTCGACATTCTGACAGTTTTCTGATCGTTATACTGACAAAGATATACCGTGAGTAACTGACAGTAATATCATAAAATTCAGTATGGAGATGACTACTTTAGATCTATCACTGACAGAGACATATTGAGAGTAGCACCATGTAGATAATACGATTTCTGAGTCGATTCACATTTCTAATGTTGTAAATTTTCCTGGATTCTACATTCGTTTATTCAGAATTCTAACGAATGTGTTCAACTTTGGAGCTGAAGACGTATGTGTTTTTAATGGTTTCGACTGTCAATGTTAGCGATAAGTTACATTTTTATAAATCAGTAATCAGGATGTTCCCTCAAGAACAGGCAACTTCCTTGATTGAAAACATTAGAAGATATATGTTGGTTTGTGATGAGGCTGTTACAGGAAACACTTTCAACATCTTTTAAAATAGCACATAAAATGTTAAGTTTGATAGTTTCTAAATAAAATTTATTGTGTCGGTGTTATGTATTACCCCTATAATTTATCTATGTATCATGTAACCAAAGAAAGATGTTTTTATGTTCGTAGCGAATCCTGACTTAAATATTTTTGAGACACTCATTAGATTTCAATGAAATACGTATAAAGGATAATAATGTAACCTCTAAAGTAATTAAGTGAGAAAACTAATAATAATAATATCTTGGCAACATTATTTAATAATTGCTTAGCTAGTTATATAACAAACCAAAATATTTTTCTTTGACAGACAAAAGTTAAAGAAAAGGTTGCTTGCTCATACTTTCGAATTTATTCTCTTTGAAGTGTAACCTGAATATGGAATTTTTAAGTAGAATTAAATTTAGATTATTGTTTAAATAGCCAACCTAAATTTATAAAACTGAATCATCATAGGAAATTTAGTAAGTAGTGTGCTGTTAATATTACGGAGTTTGTGGGAATAGACGAATTCTAACTTGAGCGACTAGGTACTTATTTGACTATCAAATACAACTTCGTGATTCACTTAATATTCAGGAATATTGAAAATATGCAAATCTAGTTAAATCATTCAACTTTGTCAACAAAGGAATTAGCAAAATTTAAGTTGGCGTTTTATTAGATTAGAAAGACAGTTTTTACAATTTATTTGTTCTTTTCAAACTTTTCACTATTTATCGTTTTAAATTTTTTGCTGTTTGTGATTTATTAAAATGATTACATCCTGCAACTCTCAGGGGAGTTGCTTTATCAAATAGTGTTTTCATTATAAAAAGATGCGAGTGCTTGAAATGTTCCCAATAAAATAGCAAACAATACAGAGCAGACTAATTGTCTACTTAATTCTGTAATTATTAGAGTTGGAAATTCAAGTTGACAATTTGCCGCGTGTATTGTGATTAGAGACTGCTTTGTATGTTACTTCAGTATTCTGAAGATAATATTAATTTTATGAAGTCTTAGCAATTATTAAAATTGGTCTGTAAGTATTAACATGTAAAAGAAAAGGATATGGTTGCGGTTTTCCAAGAAGAATTACTTAATGTTAAATATTTTAAGAATAAATTAACTACCAAAATTGAGTTGTTTTTTATGAGGTTAATTCGTATTTAACTTAAATTTAAAAGTGGACTTCTGGGATTTCTCAAATAATTGATTTAATTTTGTTTCAAGCCCAAACCCAGGGTCTTATAATTAGCATCATAATTTGGGGTCTTAGTTTAGCTGCTTTATGTACTGTTTAATATATGAGACGAACACATTTAAAAAATGAAATTTTAAACTTTGCTAAATTTAGAAGGAAAAAAGAAGTTTTATTAAAGATGGATATTTTATATAGAAATGATTATTATAACAAAATTGTTTTAGTGATTCTAGAGTATTTTTAGTGACAGTGGCAGCTTGCACGTTTATAAAATTTATTAAAATTTATTTTTCATAAATTCAAATTTAAGCGTTTTATATTGCATATATATTTTAGGCTTGTCTTTTAAACAACCACCGATATTGATTTATTTGTCATCAGATTATTGAACTCGGTTTTTCTAAAAAATATTTTTTTAGGAAAATTGCGAGGACCTGTAGTAGATTTTAAGTCGCTGCTAGTTGTACAGATACAAATTGCAAATTATTATTCCGTCTCTGCTACTTGAAACGTAATTAGGGGTTTAATATGGTTAGGCAACACATTGTACAGCTGCGAGCCAATGAGAAACCTTAAAACTAGAATATCTGGAATTTCCCTGGTTGGGTACAGTGGCTAAATTTTATTGCTCGTTTCTGGAAGACTCGATTAAATTGTTATAGTTCAAAATATTCCAATCTAAGTAGTAAAATGAAGCAATTTGTTTGTAGATTGGAGTAGGATTACGATCAAATAAGATATATTTTTGATACGAAGTTGAATGATTCTTGAAAACATTTAACTTTCTTATTATTTTTCACTCCTATATCCCTATCACTATATTATTAAATTACCGAATTAAAGTTTTATTTTGTTATTTTGTTATACATATTTTGTTGTATGGGAGAAATCGGAAACCAATAAAGTTTTGATTTTTACAGAGAGGCAAGAATAAATTGAAGGTACTTTTATAGTGAGAAAGTGTAATATTCAGTTTGTCAAATTACTTTTCCAAATCATCTTGCTACTTCAATATATAGGAATGGGAGATTTAATATTGTGTTCTTAATAATACGAAAAATTGAAATGGCAATCCATGTCTTGTTCCTTAATTACATTTGTCCTTGCTATTTCTTAGTCAATTCCTGTAATTGAATAAAACTAAAAAATAATACTAAATTGTGGCACAATTTTAATTTGTCCTGATAATAAACGTTTTAAATTACCTGACAGCAACAATGCGGGTTTAAAAATAATACTTTCTTGCTACAAAAGAATGTTAAGCTATTTCGTTTTATACCGAAGCAGACGGATCTTCATTGTTATGGCAGTAATTAAACCGCGTCTATGTTACATTGCTATATGTGTAGTTAAGCGTTCGCCACATTAGTGAGACGAAATGGGATGGTTAGGGGATGTATATAAATATCTTCCCTTTGAATCCAAATCCTCGAAAGGGTAAATTTCTGAATATTTATAATATTGTTTGCGTTTAGATGCCTTTAAATTATTTAGAAGTAAACGCACGTACATACCGTAGTCATACAAACATATTAGCAAACATTTCATTACCCTGTAACAACTTCCACATACTATAAACTTATACATAACAACAGTATAATTTATTATTTGTTGTAAGAAAAACACCTGTTGTATTGATTTATTAAGATAGTTCCACCCAAAAGTGTTACAATCAAAAAGAAATTTTTTTAATTGCTCTTCTTTAATATTTGTTATCTTCAATGGTTTTTTTAAACTAATGTTTCAATTTGAACTAGTTACTATTTGAATACAATAAACTTGTACGATATTCATCCAACATTTTAGGCACTATGAAATCGATGACTAAAGTCCCGATATTTGTTAACACTTCTAAGAAAATCTAAAACCTATTGGTTCGCTTGTTGCAACCATGCTGATCAATACACTCTGTTTAGACAAAACTAGATTTTCTTTAGAGACATTTGTAAGATTTATTCTTCAGGAAGAAGACAGTTCCTGTACATCTTACTACAGTCTATTCATGGTATATATGCTACGACAGGAGGCGTAGACTTTTTAAGATAAAATATTATAACTCAACTTAGCATTACAAGAGGCTGTCATAGCTTTGGATCGGAAGGTAAAGGCAAAATACATTTTAAGAATAAACATAATAAGAGTTTATTAAACACAAATAAAAGATTGAAAAGAAGTTACAAGAGATGGTAGGTCGTCTCTATCAACTAGATTAGATACCACTAATAAGATAATCCACAACTGACTTGCCAGTGAGTGTTCAGGATTTATTATACAAAATGCTTATAAAAGTTCCTGAGTCCAGTGGGCTCTGAAATTAATCTTGCGGCTGCATTTGCCGCCTTTTGAAAAACAGGATATGTATTAGAATGTTTGTTACGTTACACGCATTGCATCGTTGTTATGATGGTTGCCTAATCTTATGTTCTTTTTAAAGAATTAATGTGAAGGAATGCAACTAATCTAAAATACAGTGTTAAAGAACACATTCTTTTCGATGTCAGTAGCTAAGAATAAAGAAAAATAATTACAAAATAGAAAAGATATGGTCTGCAATTTATTAATAAAGTTTATGCATATGCTCACACCAACAACATCAAAAGTAAACATTCACTACATAGCTAACAACATAAATACTAATACAATCACAAATAACATAAAAGAGCAAAGATTAAATTCAGTAAAATTTAAAAATAACCTTTTAAATAATAATAATTATAATTAATTAATTTTTTAACACATTATTTACTTATTCAAAAGTGAATAAAGCTTCCCTTATTTTACATTGTACATAAACAGTTGGAAATGCTCCCCATTGTGATTCAGGCATGCTCTTACTCTTCGTTTCTTGTTTTCAAGGATATTTTGGAGTACTTGCTGATCAATATCATGACATTGATTTGTAATTTCTTCCACCAATTTATTTAAATTCTCCATTTTTCTGTTGTAAACCGAGTTTTTTAAAACACCAAATATGGAAAAATCAAGAGGCGTCAAGTCGGGTGAGCGAGATGGCCATAGAATATTTGTTCCTCTACTAATAATCCTATCTGGAAAAATTGTTGCAAATCGTTGCTCGTGCAGTATGAGCTGCATCTCCATCCTGCTGGAAATAGCCTTGTTGGAGTTCGTCATCGTGCATTTCATTAACAAAGTCATTTAAAATTTCGCTATATCTTTCAACAGTGACAGTGTCATGAAAAAATATAGGACCAATAAGCTTCTTGCGAGACACTGACACCCACTTTGATGGGATGTAGAGATGTCTCAACAAAACGGTGAGGATTTTCAGCACTCCAAATTCTAAAATTCTGTGAATCTACGTACCCAGATAAATGGAGCCAGGCCTCATCGGAGTAAACAGACAAATCCAGCAAATCGTCGTTCATATTGTTCTCAAACCATGTACAATATTCTCTTCAACTACCATAATCTGGTGGTGTAAGTTCTTGCACGGTCGTTATTTTGTAAGGATATAATTTCAGTTGCTTTTTAACAATTTTCTAACATGTGCTTAAAGGGATATTCGTTTGAAGTGAAATTCTGCAAAGTGAGGTTTGTGGATTTTTTTCGATTACTTTCTCACTTCTTCGGCAGCTTCAGCACTCACAGCAGGTCTTCCTGAAGGTTTACCCTTCTCAACAGATCCTGTTCTAGCAATTCGACTAACTATATCTTCAATGTGAGTAACTAAGCGTTATCTGGACCATTAACATAAGGAAATCGCATTATAAATTCATCTTTGCAAGCTTAAATAGAATATGTTCAATTTCCCTCCTGAACTGCACCATTCCGGTAATAAGACATAACGATAAACGTGTCTTGTTGAACAGTATAGACCATTGTTTACAATGCTACTGAAAATAAATTTCATTATAATTTTCTAATGTTTACAGTATGTAAGAGTCTTACTATGATTACGCAGATATAGCAAAAGAGCAACTTTAGTCTTGAAAAAGACTTTTTCGTACAATAAGCGCAATTAGAGAGAAAAAAATGTGGAGCAATACAACAAATTTTAGCAGAAGATTAACTAAATTGCTAAATGCAATGCTCGACAAATTAACAATATTTATCATAAGTGAACGATAAAGGTATACATTAAGTTTATAAATATTATGCATAAAAGGATGCAAACAGATAAAGACAGCAAAGTTCAAAATAAAATAATTATGTTATGATTCAATGAACAAAATATCTCTATCACACGATGGTTTTAACCGATCTCTCGCCAGTGTGAAGCGACGTGAGGGTAACCTTTTTACAACGGGGTTACTCTTCTCCAAGCGGTTGATGACGTACGGCAAAATGTAGATAGGTTTCGCAAGTGATTGCGAAGGTGGGTTGGCAGATTGTGTGTGCCAACGATGCTTCTTTATAAGACGTTAACTAAAATAAAGGTAACATGCATTTACCATCTTAGGAAATATCCTTTAAGGAGCGGAACCAGCTGTTAGCACAAAGTTCCCTAACCTCACGGCACTTCTACACACGTTTTAATTCACCGATATTACATGAATATTTACATGTAATGGACGTCTCCCTCATACGTTAGTTAATACGGTAATATTAAGTGATTTATCACACATCTAATTGGAGTACGGCAGTGCAAATCTCGTAGGCAGTTCGAAACACAAGAAAAGTTCAGGTATTATGAAATAATTAGCGGTACGATAAGTTGCGAGAGTTCATTGTGTGTTTAATTGGAAGATTCCGCCTATTGGCAATGATTTTAAAGATACGGAACGATAAATATTGATACATCTGGTAACTGCCGGGGATTATCAGTAGATGAAGGAACAAAGACAGTATTAAATCGCGAACTTTGCACTCAGGTACAATTAACCTTAGCAGAAATTATTTATTCCTCGGTTCTTCGCGAAAAACTTCTAAGTCCAAATATCCCACAGAGGAGTAACACGAGAAGCACGTGTGGTGCTTACGGAGGCTGCAGAAGAACTCTCGAGTTTTCAAGTGAGAAATGACACTTCGAACTCCTCAAGAAGGTTGTATTAATCTAGCCGAGGAATTGTTACTATTATGATATTCACTCAGTTATCGTGTAAAATTCCCTTACAGTGTGATCACAATACCTTCCTTAGTCGCATCAGGACGTTAAGTAATTTTTGGTAAAATATCATTCTTGTACTGGGCAAAACTGTTTGTAATCTGAAATTTACAATGTAATACTAAGGTGTGAATATTAACTCTTTTGGACTGGCGATTCGTTCTCTCAATTTTTGATCTCTACGATATCCTTCACAGTTACCTTCGCTTTGATTTTTGGTATAAAATCTCTCTTACCAATTCTTTTGTTTTGACATTGTAAAGACTTACTGCAGCACTGTGCTATATCTTTTAAGGACAATTAAGAAAGACTGGCAAAAGAACTTCTAACTTAAACGGTAC
This sequence comes from Ignelater luminosus, assembly GCA_011009095.1. Lineage (NCBI taxonomy): Eukaryota > Metazoa > Arthropoda > Insecta > Coleoptera > Elateridae > Ignelater > Ignelater luminosus. Next base: position 114,144 of record VTPC01000717.1, on the reverse strand, counting down.
CTGCCCAGAACTGAGAAAGCTGAAAGAAGATATCTATTCTTTGAGTATACTATCAGACTTCAAGCTCTGCCACTTTTTGTTAATCGTTGTCTAATCCAACTCAACTTGATAGCAAGCAACATCAATTTGTAGGTTGAATTAAGATTTATATCATTGGTCTAAGACGATGACTCACTAGGCTAGGGAGGGGGAATTTTCCCTTTCCACTTAGCACATTTGTTGAATCTCTGAACCAAAATCACTGATTTACTAAATTTTACAATTACCCTTGAATTTTGCAGACAAGTCATTAACGTCAAGATCCTTACTTTGTTCAAGTTTTTACCACTGTGATGATTCTTAAGTTTAAAAGATTTCCACACTCGAACGATTTCTGTCATTATAATTTTTCAGATTTTGTTTCCCTCTTATTCAATCCAAAATTCTTTAAATCTGTTGTGTGATATATTCCTTTGCTTTCTCTTGCGTTCTTGTATTTATCACTGTAACCTCTGCTCATCCTCTCATGAGAAATTTTTCTCCATCTTATTAAGTGCTAGAAAGCCTGCTTATTGTCTCTTTCAATCCAATTCAACTTTTATTAACTGCAGCTTTTCTAATGCCCTTATATACTTACATCACATTATCAAAAAAAAACGTTTAGTTTCATTTTATGGCACTAATGGCCCTTGATGATCTGCCTTTTCATTTTCTTTATAGTCTTGATTGGTTGGCATACGCAAGTTGCTTAATAGAGCCTATTAAGTTAACTAATGCTATTTTGTCTAGTCCAAACATTAGAGAAACACTTTAGGCTAAACTAATTGTTTGGTAATTCTGTCTTAATTATGATAATTACACTGTACAAAGCATTACCAGTAGATTTATCGATTCACCAAGACCGCATAATGTGGATTTTTTTATAATCAGAGACCTATCATTAGAATAAACATCTACCTACTAACAAAGGGGATCATTTTACATCCATATAATGTGTTCCTTTTAATTTTATAATTTAGATGCATGTACCATCTTAGTTTGTCTTTACTTCGCATATTTAGAAATGCGTTGAAGTACATTATTATGTACAACAAATGCTTTTAGAATGTACGGTGTAGGTGTGCTAATTCCTTCTGTAAGAGAATAGGGAAGACTACGCCTACACCGTCTAGTATAATGCCGCTTTGAAGTGGTACAACATTTTTACGTTTACGTAACTTACGTTTTCCGTATAACTATTTGGATACCAGTTTGTTCCTCTTTATCCCATTCTTCTACCTGGTTAAATCCTTACAAAATGTGCCGAGAGCATTATTTTCAGAGCTTTCACGTCTGTTTTAATGTATACTCAACACGGCTTTTATAATTCTCCTATTTGATATGCGTTGTCCCTTATGAATACCCCAACAAGCGAGCTGACTTTGCGTATATGTATGTTAAGGAAATAATTTGTCCACTCCATTTTTTATTTTTATAGTTTTTCCTGGTCTCGTATGCATTTTAAAACGACCATTAAATTTGATTTAAAAAAGGCCAGTAGTATGTAAACTTTAAAAACAAAAGAAAACTGAATTTGTTTTAATTTCTGCTAGTTCATTGCATTTTAATTACAGGAATTCAGTAACAGGAAAAATTGTTAACGGAATTACAATAGTTACTTCTTTACTGAGAAATAGTTCCATCTATTTCGTTTTACCAAATAATTTATTCCTCTAGCTCTCTAGGAGAATGTAAGTTGTGACTGTTTCACGGTACACATTTTCCTTTTTATACTCAAGAAAAATGCTTTTAGTGTAGATGTCTCGTTTTAATATTCATCTGCTTTACGATTCTAGTCATTTATTTTCATTTACAAAGTGAAATAGCACAGAAATGTACAAGTTTGTGTAACTAATATTTGCCATAAAGTATGATATATTAATGTGATCCTAAGCTCTCGTTCGTTCATTAAATGAAGAATTCGTGTCACCGCCACCACCGGAATAATTCCTCATTTTGATTTAGTTTGATTATGCAAATTCATCACGTAATCCATTCAACTCTTAACAGTAGTCTGCGGTTTCCCTGTTTATAGCTGCTTTTATTCTGGGTGATTTGTCACAAGTTTAGTAAATGTAATATTAACGTTAAAGCATGCAAATTACAATATTTAATGCTGTACCGACGTTGTCCGGAGCTTCACATGTAATTTGTTTGTATGCGTGTAAAATATATACAGTGTTGATTAAGCCGGAAATGTACGCTATCAGTCATCGTGGAATTGTATGGCTTTTTTGTGAAGCACCGTGGTATTTAAAAATTAGGTTATCCTATTAAAGCTTCATCTTTTCGTTAACCTCCATCAGTGAATAATTCAATTTATTTGTGGAAGCCCATGTTCTGTAACAAGCTCATAATTCAATAAAGCTCAGCTTAAACTGTGGCATAAAGTGTATAAACATAACAATTATTGATTATTGCTGCTACTACATTAGCTAGTATTAGCCCAAGTAGCTATCTACATAGATATTGTGTTTGTGCAATTAAAAGAAAACGATTGAAATTACTCCGAGTAATTTTATTTCTGATAAAGCGGAAAGTTTTAGCATTATGTTTTCCTTTATGTTTTCATCTAATGCGTATCTACATAATTATTTCGAAGGAACTAAAGTGCTTCCCTCCATCTTAAAACTTTTTAATGGCTACACAAAAATCTGTATTATGTAGGGCTTTCCATAGGTGTTATGCGACATGAATAAAATATTAAAAAAGGTTTTCCTCATAAGAAGAGCTTTAACGGCATCGCTGTTATATTGGTACTATAGTATGTAGTGATCCCATTTGATTTTCAATGGAATTATTATAGAACCCAGGTTAAACTTAAAAAAGAAATGCATGTTTATGCAAAATAATATTGAACGTTTTTAGGTCAATTTTATCCTTGAGTTATTTTATTTTATTAAAGAAACAGCCAGTATGGAAAAAACGATTCTATTATTGGATTGAATATGGTTAGAAAAACAAATGAAACGTACATCAAGGATAATTCTGCTCGAAGACGCTATATGAGACCGTCTAGTCGTGGGTATTTTCATCTTTTATTTAACATAGATAGAGCATTGATTAATTTTATGACTCAACATGCAAAGAAACCGTATTGCTATTACGTGGTACAGTTTCTGCTAACCTCTCGTCTAAAAGCACTTCCGTCTCCATAGCTGTCCACAGTAGGGTGGATCGAGAAACGCACAAAAAAATTTTTTCAATCTAATCGATTAGCCTGTATGCGGTAAAGTTGCCTTTTGATAACGTCAACAATTTTGCAAAATTTCAGCTTTCTATGACATCATCTGCTACTGTCAGTTTGTATCTAAAATTTAAGTTAATTCCTTTTTAAATGCAGTACTAGTTATTAGGTAAATCTTGCAGCTCTTCTCTTGTTACTTTTATGAAAACAACCCAGAACTCACCACGAGGAAGTGGCTGCATTGAGTTCCACCTCCCATCAACAACCATCTCTTCCAACACCCCCTCCCCCTTCAAAAAAAACCACTAATACCCACCATTTTAGTTTTCTATTTCTAATGAACCCATCTCTTGCATCATTATCACACACTGCCGTCGATGCTTCAGTTAGTAATTTAACACAACGCTCTACGGCTTGTTAATGGTAAGGAAACTTTAATGTTTCTATTTCAGCTGGAACATGAGATATCTTTTTGTAGGCTCATCGTCAGAAACAGATGTTGTTAGACGTGGTTCAGTGATAATAAAAGATTTATCTTTAGAATTCCAGTTGATTAAATGTATATAGTCGTCTGCTTCAAAATCTAATTTAGGAATAACAAACTGACGAATGTTTCAAACGTTTGAACCTGTTTTTTTCCTACACTTCAGTATTCTTTGAAGCCTCAACTCTGGTACGTGTTTCCTGGTATCGGACAGCATTGCTAACAAAATATTTTCTGATTGACTACAATATCTATTTCTTTGCAATACTGAATCTATAACTTTTTTAATTTCTTCAGATAAAAATCCAGAATTTTTTTATATTAAAGAAGTGAAGGATGCCATAGCGACAAGAAGGTCGAGACTTAATCTTAAACCACGCAATGGCATACACCTTGATAACGTATTCAGTTAAAATTTTGAGATTCTGTGAAGGGTTTTTTTGACCACACATACGAGGGAAAGGTGAAAAATTCTCGGCCTGACAATGAAAGACTGCGATTTTAAGTTAAAAAATTATTTTATTGTTCTACATAATCTCCCTTAACTTCAACACACTTAGTCCAGCGTTTCTTCAACATCAGTATTCCTTCCCGGAAGTGAGAGTCTGGAAGGCTATGAAAATATCCATCTACGGTCCTCTCAACTTCTTCATTGGACGCGAAACGCTTCCCAGAAACAAATTTCTTCAAGTTTGGGAACAGATGGAAGTCTGAGGGTGCCAAATCAGGAGAATAGAGAGGATGGCCGAGCAAATCATACCCCAAATCCTGCAGTTTTTCCATTGCCAACGCACCTTTGTGAGCAGGTGCGTTGTCCTGGTGAAAGATGATTTTTTTCTTCTTCAAGCTGGTCAAGAAGGTTGGAGTAATATTCGTCTGTAATTATTCAGCCTTTTTCAAGGTAATCTATTAACAGAATCCCTTTCGCATACCAAAACACACTGGCCATGACCTTTTCAGCAGATACGATCGACTTCGCTTTCTTTGGCGCTGAACCACCGGCTCCCACCCACTGCTTCGACTGCTGTTTCGTTTCTGGCGTGTAGTGGTGGATTCATGTCTCATCAATTGTAACAAATCGCCTCACAAAATCGGTCGGATCCCTATTGAATCGGTCCAAACATTGCTGCGAAACTCGTTTGCGCATTTGCTTGTGGTCGGCATTCAGCAAATGCGGCACCCACCTTGCGCAGAGCTTTCGCATCCCTAATTCTTTGTGCACGATGTTTCGCACTCTTTCTTCCGATATCCCCACGGCCTCAGCTATCTCACTCACCCTCACACGCCTATCATCCAGCACGATATTTTGCACATTTTTTGTGGTTTCCGGTGTGGTTGCGATTTTTAGCCGTCCTTCACATGGGTCATCTTCGAGGGATCTGCGACCACGTTTAAATTCAGCTACCCACTTTTATCCATTTTAACGAAAAACACGCAAGACGTCTACTGCAAAAATTCGTGTAAACAAACTACTCGAGAGAACAAGTTGAAACTTGTCATACGAACTAATGATACGTGCACCTTGGCAGGAATCATAAATTTTCGCTGATTGGAACGCCACCTGTGTGTCAGGTCGAGAACTTTTCACCTTACCCTCGTAATCTTAAAATGCGGTTAGCAGTCGTTAACCACCCTGAATGGTTCATTTTCCCTCGATCTTTGTGAGATAGACCTGAGGCAATATTACCTGTTGAAATTGCGACACAAATTTCGTATAAATATTTTGATCTGTGCTAAGTTCTTGTACTTGTAATATCGGTAATGTGACGTCTATTTTTTGAAAATTACTAACAGGCAATTTTTTGCAATTTTCTAGCTGTTTTCCAATTTCTCCAGAAAAAGCTTTTGGGCCACTTGTTTTGCCATGCAAAAACTGCAGTAAATGACGCAAAGGCAATTCATTAGTATGTAACAAACGAACCATTGTAAAGGATGTCCAATAGAATCTTCTAACCTTTTTATAATTCCATTTTTAGTTCCCGTGTTGATCGCTGTGCCATCACATCTAATTGACTCTAACTTAGAAATATCGGCGTTATGTTATGCCTGAAATGGCTCTTCTGTATTTCTTTTCTGAGATTATTATTGTAAAAATAACACACAACCGGTACGATGTCACTAGAGGTACTAAAATTAAATTCACAGTAGAAGTAGGTACAGGAGTAGAAGGTGGTGACGACCCGCGGGCGGCGGACGCCAAGCAAGAAGCCGTTCGTCTGGCGCCTAGCATATTCTCAAGATAAAAGCAATATGAAATTAGATAATTGTGACCGTGATAGGTAGTTAGGTTTCCTAGAATTACAGATGCCTAGAAGAATTTAAATTTATTGTAAAATGACAATGGATATCAACAGTCAGACTTGAGGGTAAATTAGACAAAGTGATGTAATATTTGAGGCGAAACTGGCAGCAGAAGATAAAATCCGATTAGGTCAAGATTCTGCACGTTAAACATACTATAGAAAAGGCAACTTTTCCGCATACAGGCCTTCGCAGTTTCGAAAAAAAGTTTTTTCGATCCACCCTAGTCCACAGGATAACCATTACTGTCACCGTTCTCAGTTATGTAATCTACTGGTGCTGACTCCTTTCTCTAATTTATTAGGTTTGATACTAATTGTAATAGCATGTGTGTGCTGATGATGTCGTTTCAGTTCCTGAAATAGTCCGAAGAGCTTTTGGACGAACTGAAGTCAGGTGCTCAGTACTAATTTCTTAGTATTATGAGATACTAAAGGCGATTACTTGCCATTACTGTCTCATATCGATTAAGTATAGTGATGTGATGGTTTATAAAAAAATCTTACCTTTGGTTTGAATAAAAAGTAAAGAAGCAAAGTGCACATATGTGCAGCCATGGGCGTTCGCTCGATGATTTCTATAGGAGGGGGGGGGGGTAACCAACAAATTTATAATATGTCATATATAAATACATGTAGAAATAGAAAACGAGATACGTTTAAAAAATCAAGGGGGGGGCAATCGCCCCTCCTTGCCCGTAGGAGCTCACGCCCATGTGTACAAATCTAAAAAAAAAATTACAAAATAACCAGCAGAATGATATGGAAAAGATTGACGTTGAGAAGAGCAACTTCGAAGATGAAGAGCGTGATAAGAACTCTACATTAATAAATACTGCAAACTATATGTCAAAAAGTTTCAATAAATTGAAATAAAATTAAACTCAGATCTGTTTGACATTACAATAAGAATGTTAGAAAGAAATAATAAAAACAAAAAGCAAACTGTATGTGTGGATGTACAGACTTTGAACCAGAAGAAATGACGGATTTTGCTTTTGGTAACGATCTAATGATGCGGGTTATAGATGAACGAGGACTGCAAAAAATCTAAATAGATTGAAAACGAATTTTAATGAAACGAGAAATGAAGATAAACAGACAAAACGAAAATAACGAAGATTGGAGAATAGGAAAAGGGGACTAATATAGTGATAGAAAGAATTAAAATGGAATGAGTTAGTATTACAAGAAAAGATAATAGAAGAAATAAGACCAAAGATAAAAGTTAGACTCGCACATTGTGCATACATAAACTGGGATGGTTCTCAAGATGAATAATAGAAATGAATGAAACGATGTGGTGGGTGAAACTACAAGCAAACAGAACTAATGGGCCAGAAAAACATGACTAAAGCAGGAGGAATATGACACGATCTTCTTGAGAATCGAAAAAGCTCAATCAATCAAACAGCCTAAGTTTGAGGGCCTGGGAAGCCAAAACCACTTTAAATCCAGAATCCTCCAAAATCTTAAAAAGATAAAGAAAAGAGGTTGTTTAGAAACGACATCTGCGACTTTCTTTTTTCGGATAGTCTGATTGCAAATGCACTGCTCTACTGTCTGTTCCGAGGATTAGAAATAGTTCTTTCTAATTTGTACGTTATCGTCTGTCTATCTATACGCTAGAACTTCAAGCTAACAAGAAGCTTTAAGTTAACTACTGTGGAAATAAAAATTGAGGAAAATAAGAAAAAGCAGACGTGGCGAAATTCAATCAATCAATCATTTCGAAGGTATAGTAAAATTATCCGCAAAAACAATTCTTTTAGTCACAATCGTAAAGTTCACTGTTTTAACTCAACGCAGTATTAAAATCAAATATTTTAGCTGTCCAATTTAAGCTTTCATCTGAACTACTATTTCGTTATTGAATCGATGAAATTCATACGTTATGCCTACAGCTTAAGGAATAGCATACAAATGAAAAAAGATTCATTGATTTAGTTTAGTTTGTTTTGCTTAATTCTATTTTGTTTTTATTTTTAAATTGATGGGGAATTTACATATTGAGAACGGAACTGCCATGCCTTTCTTGCTTTGTTTCTAAAAATTGCATCTTCAACACGTGTACAATATTTTGCAAGAGGTCTTTACACTTTAAAATTAGTTGCTAGAAAAATGTTTATCTTTTGCACATCTGTCTCCATACTTAATTATTTCGGACAAGTCAGATTAAACAATTACGGTATAATATTACTGCTTATTGTTAACCCACATTTGTGTGGGATACAAAAATGACAACTGAATTCAATTTTCCATTGTTTCTTAAGTAGGTGCATTACAAGTATAATTTCACAGACCTTGAAAACTAGTAAGTATATCAGAAGCTAATAATCCTGCTTCCATTAAATTATTGTATTACCTAAACAAATATCTAATATTATACCTACTTACTTTTACATATATATGTGCCATGGTTACGTGTAGGTTTTATAGATCAAATGTTGATAAAGATTACATTACCATTAATACATGATACTGATTTCACTATTCAAGCGTATATAATAGTAGAAACTACTTCATGTATTGCTTGCAATGATAATGTCATTATAAAATTGCTTGAAAGCTTTAAACTTTTGAAGAACTGCCCAGAAATGGGTAACAACTTTCAAAACACATTTTTATGAAAACAGGTTTGGAGCCATTTAATTTATCATTAAAGAGGACATTATAACATGTATAACAAAATTATTGAGTGTGTTTACAGTTTGTATAATGCCATAATGACCAGAGTTATTAAAACAATGTGTGTAACACGTCATGTAAATGTTGTTTTAAAACCGTCATTTCATAACCTCATTGTGAACTGCTGCTGGCTACAATCTCGGTCTCTGGAACTAGTCTGCCAAAACTTTCTGCTTGGGTTTAAATCACAGCTGCACAAAGTTAAGTGTTTGCCGGCGTCTTTCTGAATCTATTTGGTAGGGGGATTATCAGGTGACCTAATTTTAAAAACTTCTGTATAGCAATAAACAATCTTCTGAAATGCAAAATAATGATATATTAAAAACGGGGATTGAATTTTAAAATAAAGTTTGGAGACGCTCATTATCATAAATTAGCAATAATCGTATTGGAGTAGTTTACAAGCGTGATATTAAAAACAGGTCATTATCAGATGTTTAATTAATTACAGCAATTACGTATAAGGACAAACATGTATCTAATTTTTTATGCAATCAATCACGAATGCTTAACTAAATAAGATTTCTTACTCATTCATGTATGTATTTTTAAAAAATTAGTATACTGCTGTTGTCCAAATACGTTATTTACTTATTTCCGTCAACAAGCTTTGCCCCCATACAACAATGTGATTGCATCGTAATTTTTAATAAGTAAATATCTTTCGCTTTCTTTATTCACGTTTTTCGTATTTTAATAATAGGCGAGTTTTCTTCGTGGGTATTCATACCAGAACTTAATGCCTAGCTAATTGTTGAACAAACAAGATTCTGCCCACTAACACTTAAACTAAGAGAGCCTTTGGCAAGCTTTCTCGACTATTGCTGCTAGAATAATATTATGTATTTTTCTTCTTCAGTTTGGTTTTTTATTATTTTTGCTTTTTTTTCAATCTTCTGATTCTTTACACTAAATTACTTTCTTCAAGGCGTTTTGCCAATTTAAGCTTTCTACGCAATATTATTATTATTATTATTATTATAGAGTCAAGCTTATGCAGAAAAAAATATTGGAAAATACAGTTTGCTTTTCCAAAAACAACAGTTTTTATTATACAGTGTATAGTCCAACTATAAAGGATACAAGTTCGGTTTAATTGGAGAAAAGTTGCTCAATAACAATCTAAAAAGGGGATTTAATCTAAATTCATTTGTTTTTAAAATAACCTCAAAAAACGGAATTTTTCGATTTTCGCTTTTCGGCTATAACTTCTTTATTATTGAGAATTTCTAAAATCAGGAAAAACTTTTTAGAGACACTTTTTTGCTTATGATATCTTAATCGTATCGAAATTTCCATGCGACGTTTCGGTTTTTCGGAACCATCAACTTATTTTTATGAACAGATCGAGTTTGGGCAAACTGAGATAGATACCTGATGTTGCACATTGTTGAAATCTCCATTAAGTGCTCTATCAAACCATGAAAACATCCATTTTAACGCCCATAGGAAAAAATGAACCTGATGATGGTTCTGAAAAACCGAAGCATTTCCATAAATCTAAGATATTAGAATCTAAGATATTAGTACCTGTAAAAAGTTTTTACCGATTTTAGAGATTCTACATGGTAAGGAAATTATGCGAAAAACAAAAATCGAAAAATTCGGTTTATGAAGTTATTTTAGAAATAAATAAACTGAGATTGAGTTTCTATTTAGATTATTATAGAGCATCAAAACAGACAGCTTTTCTCCAATTAAAACGATCCTGTATCCTTTGGAGTCTTCGAATTCCTATGCTGGTGATGGCCACGTTGGACACGCTGTATATTTAAGCGTCGCATTCATCTTGATATAGTAAAACGATATTTCTCAATCTTCGGTAACTTATAAGCCACTTCGGAAATTTATTTATTTACTACGGACGTATTATGAAAGTGAAACTAAATCGTTGGCAGCATAATTGGTTTTTCGTTCTTGAACCTTACTAGGCCAAGGATTTTCCAAACTCTTAAAGTAGTATTTGCTACTTAATTAATTTTCTCAATCTGAATTATCATTGCTTCAAAACAATGCAATTGCAATTACCTATCCTATTACGAACCATCAGATATAATAAACTATTCCCAAAAGTCTTGCCGAATTGTAGAACAATAAACTATTTATGAGACATTGTGTATTCCAGATGTCACTGCCATACATAAATGTTTCTAACAACTTTCTCAATGATGGTTTTTGTATAAATCTTTTTCTTAAAATCTAGATTTTCATGAATTTTCCAGCTTATATTTGACTCTTTAAGCTGTATAGGATTACTGTTCGTGAGGCATTACAGAAAATGAAAAACGTTTGCTGTCTTTCAATGTCGTGTAATGCCCGAAGACGTTATAAACTGTTTTGCGAAAATCTTATTCCAATTGTTTGACAATCGCCAAGATCAAGGGTTGCGAGTTTCACTATCAGTAGAATGAGTGAACCAACTTTTGCCAGAACTGACTTTCAAGTAAACGACTTTGGAACGATTTAAGAATCTTGATCTTAAAACGAGTAAAACCTTCCAAGCAGTTTGGAGGCTTTTGCTCATCGGGTCATTTCAAGGGCGCTGCAAACTGCTTTAGTGGTTTTGAAACCAAAATTGTTCAGTTGTTTGGAAACCAAAACTGTTCAGTTGTTTGAAAGTCGATCACTTAAAAATCAAATCGAGTCAAGAGTTGATCTACTTTGTTAATAACCCATAAAAGATCGCTGTGGTAGTTTCATGATCTTTCCTCGGCCACTTTTAACGAAAGTACAGTCTATTGTGCAGGATTTCAGAGTTTGGGTATTTCAAACTGACTTTTTTCCCAACTATTCTTTAAACGCAGTCTTTTACAGGAAGTGTTAGCATGTACAAATCTATGGAATTGATTCAACCGATCATGAACACACTAAATTCCCTAAAATCGGCGTTTTTAGGTCTTCATGTCTTCGAATTATTATTGAATACAAAGTAACACAGTTTCAGAGTTATTTACTGGTACAAGCAAACAGATTAATAAAACAATGCCATGATGTAGCGTTGCTGCGTCTTTGTTACGTAACTAGCGGCCAAAAGTCTGAGTACATCTTATGGAAACTTAATTTTTGAGAAAAAGATCTTAATACATTTAACGCTCTACTTTTTATAGAAAAACAATATAATTAAATCTATAAATAAAAATCTTAAAATAATTAAATTTTTGTCTCATCGATGATCCACATTTGTTTTTAATAATCGCATTGCATAATCTTGGCATGCGATTTATAATTTTTTTATCCAAAGTTATCGATTTCTTGCCACGCTGCTTGAAGAAGTTCCCATAAATGATTACGTGACTTTGGAAAATCTTTCCGAACCTTCCTGTCCAGCTCTTTCTACAGACGCTCGATCGGATTGAGGTCAGGCGATTGTGGGGGCCAGACCATAACTACTATTTCGCGTCTTCGCTCTTTTTCAGACAAAAAGCTATTGCATAATTTAGAAGAATGTTTAGGATCATTGTCCTGCTGGAAAATAAATCCTCTCCCAATGAGACACCTACCAGAAAGCAATGCATGATCCTCAAGAATCCTTTGTTGAGAGTTCCTTCTATTCTGTGTAGAACTCCAGTCTTATTATTACCAAAACAACCCCAAACCATTAAAGAACCTTCCCCGTGTTTGACAGTCCCAACAACACATTCATCTGATATCCTCTCTCCAACCGATCGCCGTACATACCAAGACGTTTTGAATCAAAGATTTCAAATTTTGATTCTTCTGACTATAATACCTTTTTCCATTGATTACGTGTCCAATTATGATGTTGTTTTGCCCAAATGAATCTTTTACGCTTATTTTCGACTCTCAATAGTAGCTTTTTCACAGCTATTCTGCCAAATAAACGAGCTTTTCGTAACCGTCATTTTATGGTACTTACACTAACCGGATCTTCTCGCCTGCTGTTTTGATCGGCGATAATTTCTGGAGCTATTAATTGCCTATTGCATTTGCTCATGATTTTAACTGCATCATCTTCAATTTTTGTAGTTTTTCTTGGACGACCTGATGTGGGTTTACTTTAAAGCTTTCCGATATCTTTCAAGTGTACGTTGAACGGCTCCTTTGGATATCCATAGAAACTTTGCTATTTTTCGAATAGTTTCCCCTTTCTTCGACAGTTATTAGGTGTACTCAGATTTTTGGCCACTAGTGTAAATATCAACCAATATATGCTGCAGTAACAGAACAGTGTTTATGGATTTTGTATTATCTTATTTAAGTGGAAATGTATAAAATAAGTACTCTAATAGTTTCTAAAACAGACAATACATATTTTGATCTTGATTATAAATTAAGACATCCAGATAAAAAAGAGTACTTGATACTTAGCTTCGATAATTAAATGAAGTCGAATGGTTTCCACAGATGCTTTTTATATTTGAGTGAAACTGAAAGATGGCGTTTTGCACCTTGAATTATATTATGTTCATGGTTACTCAGTTTCTTCGTTTTGTGTAACAAATTAGTCTTCTCACAACTTCTATTACCTCCGTAATGCCTGAATAAATCTGCCCTTTCGATCTTACTTGAAGTTGGAGAAAAAGAAGGTTTTGGTTTTCGACGAAATGCAGTGTGTTAGTTAACAATTATTGAGTTATAAAATACAAACATTAAAATATAAGAATAACAAAGACCGTTCAAATATATTTTGTGATAGTAAAACAACATTTGTTTCAAATTTGAAGTTGCACATCCTGAAGGAAGGAAGGAATGAAGGTCATTACGATTGATTTCCACATTTGTGAATTGGCCAATTTTGGAACTCTAAGACTTCTCTTCCGTTAAGGATGATGAGAACATGAATATGAAAATATTACAAAAAACTGACAATATTGGAAAAAATGTCAAGATTCGAATGCAGTAGAAACACTAAAGACGGCAAATTACGAATTGTATTATTTACAAAGACAGAATAGATGAACCTTACTTGTATTTACATTATTATAAAAGCAACATAACGAAGTTTGTTCGTTAATTGTCATCCTTATCAATTACACAGGCCAACAGATGTTTTGATGCCGGAGTATTTGGAGTTGATTTCATATGAATTTGATGCCCTGAATTCAAATATAGCATTAGTTTTTGCCTAGGAGCTCAAATTTCTGATATATAACATTTTAGTGAATACAACTATATATATTTATACAAATTATATACAAAGATAGAGGAAAAAGTCATCGATGAAACCAACTAGTCACTGAACACTTCCGAAGCTTCTTTTCCGTGACATTCTTGAATGAATTTTGGAACAGTTTCTTTCTAAAATCCAGCAATAATCTGCCATCATGTGCGTATTCCATCTTCCTTGGTAGCGGTCGTCCGTAGCTTTAATATCCTGGTGAAATCTTTCACCTTGTTCCTCACTGGTGTCTCCTAAATCTTCAGAAAAACGGCTAAGTGGCTGTGTAAGTAGTGCACCTTAATGCTCATGTTACACCCAAGGGATTTGAAACTGTTAAGTATCTCGTTTACCAGTTCAACATAGTCTTCAGCTTTGCGTTTACTCATAAAATTTCCGACAACTGCAACAACACAAGTCCAGGCTTTTCGCCCAGCCTCATTCATCGACTTTACGAAGGCAGGATCCTTAATGAGGATTTTTTTCCCTATATATATGCAAAGCATGATCCGTTCTTATCAAAAGCCTTTACAAACTGCTTCATAAGGCCCAGCTTGATATGTAGTGGAGGAAAGATGATTTTCTCTTGTCCAAATAAGGGGTCGTTAATGACATTCTTTTCCCCAACGTCCATGTTTTCTCTCTTAGGCACTGTTTTCTAACCCAGTGATGTGTTTTGTCTCTGGTATCACAGAGGCACGAGAAGTAAAGATATTTGGTGTGGCTACTTTGCTGTGCAAGGAGAAAGTTTGCCATTTTTAAGTCCACATAAATCACCCATTGGTGTTCATGATACTTTATCTTCTCCAAAACCAAAGCTATGGGGTTATATTTTTCTTTCATTTTCGTCTAGTGAGCAATTGGCATTGAACCATATTTGTTCCCAGAAGGACACATTTCAAATTTCGCTTTGAGCTGTCAATAAATAGACGCCAACCATCTGGAAAATATTCAGGAAGAGCCATTTTTCCAGGAGTCCTCTAATTTTGTGACAAAATACAAGACTGTCTTCTTGAGAGAAGAAGAGTAGCAAACCTTTTTCTCTTGTACGGTAAAAGGTGATTTTGGTTCCTTGTTCTAGTAACTTTTTGTCGTTCAACCTGGAAACCAGTAATTTAGAAGCTTCTTTTGACAGGTTGAGATCTCTTGTGAGGTCATTTAACTCATCCTTGTTGAAGCTTGAGGACTTGATAACATCCCCTCATAATCACTGTCACCTTCATTAGTATCAGGAGGTTGATCAAAGGAACAATACTCGTCTTCACAGAGCTCTGGTAGCTAGTGAAACGTTGGTATCGGCACTTCCCCTGAGTGAGGGACCGGGCGTCTTGCAGAGACTAAATCAGGATAAGTCCACTTCCTACGGTTGTTTCGATTGATTCCAGTAATATTTACTAGGCAGAAATAACAGTCATCAAGTGGGGTTTGAGTTCTCTCCGAACCATCAAACTTTTTCTTTTGCCGGTAGTCCACTGTCTTAAATGTTTGGTACAAGTTTTACAGACCTGATGTGGTGCCCAGGTTTTTACAAAGTCACTAACAGTTTTTCTGTTTTCTTTTAACGTGTATTCTCTGCATATGTAGCAAAACACATTAGGATGATTTACACAACTTCTACTTGAACTCACGTTATTTCTATTCAACAACACAAATACAACAATCTACAACACAGCACATTTTAGGTTAACTTTATAAGAACTCTTTCCGAAACACAAATATCGCGCGAGGCCAACTTCGATTTGCCCTGCACGGCGAGAACTCACAAACTAACCTCAACTCTAGTTTCAAGCACTGAAGGTCAGTTCAGTTACGTTACCGGACAGACAATGCCATCTAGTGGGTTTTTCTAGAACCAACTGCACGGCAGACTGACAATAGGGCAAATATACAGGAAACAATCCTTGTATATGTGAATTAGAACTGCACATTTTGTGTAGAACTGCACGTTAAAAAAAGCCCTGATCTAAAAAAGTAGAGCAGATAGAGAAAAACTGATTTCATATTTAGATTCAGCGCCCCAAATATAGCTAAAATCAGTTCTAAAATTCTAGGCATCAAAAACAAATTTTTCTTTTGTAGGCCTGTGTTATCATTATGTGGCTGTATATGTTGTTTATAGCCAATTTTAATTTATGCGCCATCTACAACTTTTGCTCTTTCTAGTATGTACCTTCAGAATATGTTCAGAAGAATACTTTTGTTTTTGATGTAGCTGACGATTTAATAACAACTATTAAAGATTTCCTTAATGTATTACATGTGTTCGGAAACACTGTTTTCTAGTTACAATGTTCCAAAGTTTATTTAAGATTTCTTGTTATAGATTCAACTAGAATTTTCAGTGCATTCTTTGTTATAAAGTATCTGCTATTTTACGAATGTTTGTGGTCAACCTACCTTACACTCTTTCTCTCCTTTGGATGAAATATAAACTGTATAAATTCTTGAAAACTGTAGGTGCTTTATAACAAAAGCTACAATAAAAGTTCCAGTTTCATAGGTATTTTGTCTAGAAATTTAAAAAAAGAAAAAGGAAATTTAAGATCAGACCGTGACATTCTGCGTCTCGTAAACAGAGGTTCATTCAATGAAAATGCTTTAGGTGTTCACTCTTCGTACCAATGAGTGTCCACTACATGCAGTTAGTCTTTACTAGGAAAATTCTTTAAATGTCGTTAACTAGAAGACAATATATTAGTGGAACTCTGAACGAAATCCCTAAAACTACAACTTACTAGTATAAATTGCAGTAAACGTTAAAAAAAGGTGAAGCTTCTTAGCCCTGACAAGAAGTTATTAATAAAAGCAATAAAGCAATAACAATTCAAAAATACTATTGAGCCCTTTCTAACCCCATTGAAATGAATGATCAATCTTTCTATAACTCGCTCTTCCTTTTTATAAATGAACTTTTGTCAATAAACGATTTCTTATCTACACATTAGTAAGCAATTTTGGTCAATCTTTCTTATAGTACTAATGAGACTTATTCTTTAAACGATATCTACTTGGTTCATTTCTATGTTGCAAGAAATTTTTTATAGGTCGAAATCAAAAACAAATGAAACAGATCTTGAAGCCCAAAATTTTTCTTTTCGTTTTTCAATCTTTGCCTTTTGCTGGAAGAAATCCTGTGGACGTTCATGCTCATCACAAGTGGCCATCTGGTTTCCGTGAATTCCCATTTATGTGGTTGTAAATTTTTTGGTAATAAAACAGAGGAAAGCAACACAAACGAAATTAAAATCATTAAATATTTTACTATGTATTTTCAAAACTGAAATATTCATGCAATTAAACTTTATACAGGGTGTATTTTTAAAGGCGCATAATATGTACACCACGTTAAACTGAAAAAGAAGTTCCAATTTCATTCATTCCCACGTTATTGATGTTCCTAATCTTTACTAAAACTTCTTTGTTTTTAATAATTAAGACGAAATAGTTACAATTATTTGTAGTTTAAGTAATAAAAAGAAACATTATGTCATATTTTTGTTTTATTTCGTAATAGCCTGTAATTCTCTTTTTATGATTGTTAAATTTTCGCTGTAGAATCTTTAGAAATATGTTCCAATACTGCGTTGTTGTTGCTATGAATCATTAATTGACCATATTTTAAAAACTATGAAGTTATGTCAGAAAATATATTTAGCTTCTTTATTTAGATTTTAATGTAGATTCACGTGGTGTACAGATTATGTGCCATTTTAAATACACCCTGTATAACATGAAATGTTATAAATCTTTGATAAATTTTCAAAAGAATAATTCATCAGTGTATTATTAATTTAAAAGAAAACTCACACAAAAAATACTTAAAACGAAGTGAAAAGGCATCTCCCTTTAAACGCGGATATTTGCTTTGAGCTAATTTGTGCGAACACATCCCGCGCGTAAACTGGTGTTACCTGTATATAAGCCTCTAGGCTGTTAAAATATACCATGTGATCAGAAAGTAGCGGCATCAAACAACTGAGTTGACGTCTGTTTTTAAATCTTAAACGTCAGATCTCGAGTAATTTACCAAAACCAATTAAAAGTATCTAATTGGGCTATTTGGGAAATAATTTACATTTTGTGATAATTTGATTAGGATGCGAAAAATCAGTTGACTGTGATTCTGAAGACGCAATTTTTTGATCACACAATACTTTTAGAGTTTTATAAAATGTCAATAGTGATTGACAACCAGCTTAAAAAATAACACGGAAATTGATGTTTGCAAATTCGGTTTGTTAGTTTGACAGGAGTGTTTTATTTTTATGTCTACAGATTTCGAACGTTTGCAAAAATATAAATTGAGCTAGTATTTGGTTTATTTTTTTAGGTACACCATTGTATAATGTACCCAAATAAAATGAAATTCCAGAATTACTAATGACCCGTCTAGTATTTCTACAAAATCCCTTCAACATGAATGTTTCTTTTTAAAAAAATCATTAATAATAAGACCAAATTTTTATTTACATTGAACTTTGTTGTTAACAAACGTAGGTTTATAAATAATTAGGGTATTATATAAATATAAGTGAAGGTCCGGATTTCCAGGATACACATAAATGTTACAATTTGAATACCGGCAAGTAGAAATAGCTGTGGGATCACGAATTCAGGATGGTGTGTTTAAGTAAATCGCAGTGGACCAGCGATAGGCCGACTCACATCATAAATTCACCTGACACCACAGTTTGCTGAGTTTGCCGTGATAGTGGGAGTATGTTTGCCGAACCTTTGCGACCACTAACGTGAGAATACCGAAAATCAATTTCCGCTTTAATTTCAACCTTAAATTATTGTAAATAAATGCGGGTTAGAATTTGTCCATTAACCAAGATGAAGGTGAGTTAAGTTTTTGTAAAAATATATCGTGCGATACCTTAAACCTACTACTTTTTATAAAATATTGTACAACTTTATTCTAACAACGGGCTTGAGACCAAAACATATTACATGTGGCCAAGTGGAAAATGTGTTTTTCTTTCTTTTCCGTTTCGAGGAACGCCATGACTACTTATGTAGGAATGCAATAATACACGGAATATGTAAAAAATCTACACTCTTAAATTAGTTTTGGATAAACTTCTAGTCGTAGTGTAATTAATACCTAAATAGACTTCATTTACCTATTATCACTTCACTAATTTTCAAAAACTAGATTAATAAGAACTAAAGCATTTTCTAAATACGTTTTTCGAAAAAAGTTTATTCTTAATAGACTTACCTTTATATGTAAGAGAACTAGCGTTTAACAATTTTTAAAACAAAAAGTTATAGTGGGAAACTACAGCGATACAATGTAATACGAAAAGCTCAATCTGGACACATCACCGTTCGTCTTCCATCTAATACAAACGTATTTTTTACCATAATAACATGCATTCATCTTGTACCCAGACAGGAAAGGCACATGGCTCAAGCCTATAAATTTTTGAAACTCGCAAACAGAATTAAATGTCGATGGGATTGACATCTAAATTCTCAGATTGAAGATTTTGCACTTATATACGCAACGCGTATTTGCGATAATTGATAGCAATTTACTTTTTATTGTTCGTTTAATTTTTGATAACCTATTGCAGATTGGAATTAGTTGCATAGCACTACATAGTCAAATAGAAGATTCACATACTACTTAATTTTGATTTAGTATATTTTATGTTACGCAAAACAAAAAGGGGCTGCGACTTTATAAGTCCTACATTTTAATTTTATAAAAAGCTAAAACTTGTAGCAGTTACCTGTTGAGGTATTCTTTCTGATATGTAAGTAACTCAGTAGTCCAGATAAGCAGGACAAGAACCTTTAGGGTCTGCTTCCAGGTCTTCGGCAACGTTAATTGAAGAATATGCTAAGAAACTTGGGGTCATCTTATCATCTATTTATAGTGACATTTCATAAGTTTCCTTTAAAAAAAGTCATTGGTTTTTCATATTTATTCTCATTTACGTGCTTTGTAGATCTTAACCAATCTCTGCCTTCTGCTGTCGTGAGTACAGTTTTTTTTCCTATATAATCGATTTCACATCTGAAAATTTCCAAACTTAATGCTAAACTCTCATGTTATATCACATTGAGAAAAAAGAAGGACAAAACTATTTCATTGTTGAACATGATTAACAGATTATTACGCAGTGTGCAGTGTGCTTAAATCAATGTTTACAAAAATTGATTTAGTTTTGTACAGCTCTCTCTCGTTCTCATTGTAATCTGTTCTTTGTTCCTCCGAAAACTTGATCTCTTATGTTTTGAGTTCCAGTTATTTGCTCCCTGGTTTTACTTGGGCTTTGTTTTATCTCTACATTGATTTCATTTCTGGTTTTGCTTGATTCGTTGAAGTTACCCTTCTTATCTGACCGTGCTTGATCTGTCAAAAGTTTTCTATTAATCACTTTGTATTTATTTTGCTAACGTATTCCTCCACTATATATTTTTCCAACATCTTAGAGTATGTATTCCTCTTCAATTCTACACCCCACGATAAGTGGCGTAAATCATTCCTGCTTT